>SJYV01049284.1:866708-886583 GCA_006410875.1 Neotragus pygmaeus | reverse complement strand
CAAGCAATAAATGCTGGAGGGGGTGTGGAGAAAGGGGAACCCTCTTACACTGTTGGTGGGAATGCAAACTAGTACAGCCACTATGGAGAACAGTGTGGAGATTCCTTAAAAAACTGGAAATAGAACTGCCTTATGACCCACCAATCCCACTGCTGGGCATACACACTGAGGAAACCAGAATTGAAAGAGACACGTGTACCTCAAATTCTTTTTTCAAAGAAAATTGAAATTGAAATCCCCTCCTCAGTCCCATTCCACTCCCTTCGTCTCTAGAAGCAATCACTACCTTGAAATTGGGGGCATACCCAGCCCGCATTTATATACATTTATATACATATAAACAAAATATGGGACTTCCCTGGTCACTCAGCGGTAAAGAATTTGCCTGCCAGTGCAGGAGACAAGCCCCTGGTCTGGGAAGATACCCTGGAAAAGGAAATGGCAACCAGTCTAATATTCTTGACTGGAAATCTCCATGGATGGAGGAGCCTGGAAAACTATAGTCCACAGGGTCGCAAAAAGAGTTGGACACGACTTAGCAACTAGACAACAACAACAAGAAACAATATGTTGTTATTTCATAACATATACATAAATTATAATATCCTCATATAGTTTTTCACTTAACATGGACTTTTTGAAATCCACTGATTTCTATACACTTATTCATTCATTTTCACTGCTAGAGCATTCTACCATATGACCATACTACGATTTATTTTTCATTCCTCTACTAATAGATTTCAGAGTTGGTTTTAACTTTTCACTTCTATAAACAGTGTTGTAGTGAACATCTTATAATTCTCTCCTGTGCACATGACAAGAGTTTCTCCAGGTGACAATGTCTAAACACAAAATAGCAGGCAAGTTGTGCACGTTGTTGGTGCTTTACATTTGTTCAGTCCAGGCCAGCTTCCTGCAAGTTTCTTCACTCACCTGATGAGCTTTAAATGCAAAGAATCCTTCCCAAGAGTCAGTTAGCTCAGCTTAATCAAGAAGTTCTCAAAGGTGTCTCCAGTCTACCCTCTGAGAACCACGGTCCTAATCCATGGCTGGGGACAGATATAATCTTCAAGCCCCTATCACACATCAGGAAAAGATGCAGTTAATCCTAAGGAGAATCAGATGGGGAGGGTTAATAATTTCCCCCGGAATATGCTGGTAGCAGAAATTCAGATTTCAGACAATGATTTCAGGCTAGTTTTCAGATTCAGATTCAGCCTGATGATCTTTGTTTTTAGCTCCTTGAGCAGTGGGACTTTTTTTTTTTTTTGCTAGTTTGCCCTTTCATTACCAGTGTGTGTCTCCTTGCAAGGTCCCAAACTTCTGCAAATATCAGTTAAAAAAAAAAAGTCAGTTTCAGTGTTCTGCATCCAGTGAACTGAAAGCCCGGTCTCCTAGCCTAATGTAGACATTAAAACCAAGTTATTGAAACAACAGCCTTCCTGGAGCTGTGGGCACTGCATTGCTCACAAACTCTAGGCACCAGTCTTTAGCTTTAGCCTCTGGGAATTTCACTTAACTTTATTGCAGTCTAGGCTATGTATTTAAGTGATCCGGTTACCCAGCATTTAGTTATTTGAAGTGGTAGAGATTTCAGATTATCTAGTCCAGGTTTTCAGGACTTTAACGCGAAAAAATGAAGCTCTAAGTGAGATGAAAATAAACGAGCATTTTCAGAAATGCACGGTCTCAAAAAATCTACCTCCCTTGAGCCTTTTCTCAGGAAGCTACCGGAGGACATGCTCCACCAAAACAAGGCAGTATACAATGTAGAAGGTGATGTGGGATTTGGGAAACAGGACTTCCAATCTGTGAACACAACTGAGAAGTCCCCAGGAGAATAAGGGGACAGCTTTTCAGGAGCCAGTCTGGAGAACAAGAAATCCAGTTTAGGGCAAGAGAGAGGCAACCCCAGGAGAACTGTCTCTAGAAAAAGACGTAATTGCTAGGTTACCTAGTATGTTTGAAGGTATCAAGATATGAAAAATTCCAGAAACCCTGAGGCTAAATAGCGAGAGGAAATAGAAAACTAAGCAAATGGCCTTATCTTCTATAGTAGAAAGTTAATAGATAACATCCTGAAAAAAATCAAGAAATCCAATGTAAACATGTTATTTAGAAATATGGGGCCAAAGCAGGCATTAGGAGACACTTCTTTCCGGGGCAGAATTCAGGGATGGGGAAAAGTAGAACAAAGGATTCTAGTTTTCCTTTCAGCCATAGAAATCTAATTTTATTAAATAGATGTACACTGCTGCTACTGCTGCTAAGTCACTTCAGTCGTGTCCGACTCTGTGCATCCCCACAGACGGCAGCCCGCCAGGCTTCCCCGTTCCCAGGATTCTCTAGGCAAGAACACTGGAGTGGGCTGCCATTTCCTTCTCCAATGCATGAAAGTGAAAAGTGAAAGTGAAGACGCTCAGTCGTGTCCCACTCTTAGCTACCCCATGGACCGCAGCCTACCAGGCTCCTCTGTCCATGGGATTTTCCAGGCAAGAGTACTGGAGTGGGGTGCCATTGCCTTCTCCAATAGATGTATAACTTGGATAAAAATAAATAAGTAAATAAAATAAGGATGATGGCATAATACACAACATTCGTATCATTTTTAGTTTCGCAGCAAGATCCAAGGCAGGTGTCTTTGCATAAGTATTCAAAAAATTAGTCCGTTTTTCTTAATCCTTTGACGTACAAACCACTGTCTTTGAAGCACTTATCACATTTTAATCCCTGTTGCTTATCTTCTTCATTTGTGAACTGGTTTTATAATCAAATTTTCATTTCTGAATAAGCCATTCTCCAACATCAGGTTAACTAACCTCAAGTTGAAATCCTGCAGTTCCACAAACCTGAAGAGACTGACTCACTAATCCAAAAATGTCATTTACTCAATTGCAGAGGTGAACTGTGGCTGATCCAGGGGGGCCTGATTTCGTAACTAACTGGTTTGTTAGTGAACACGTTGGAGGGTTGTTGACTTCTGCTACTTTACATAAACTCCAATTATGGAATCTTTTTTTTTTAACTTTTTTTTCATTTTTTTCTTTTTTAAATATGAAAGTATAATAACATTTATAGGAAACTTGGATAATACAGAAAGATACATATAGTTCTGCCATGCTAAGTTGCCTCAGTTGTGTCTGACTCTTTGCAACCTCGTAGACTATAGCCTGCCAGGCTCTTTTGTCCATGGGATTCTCCAGACAAGAATACTGGAGTGGGTTGACATGCCCTCCTCCAGAGGATCTTCCTGACCCAGAGAGAGAACCTTCTTCTCTTAACATCTCCTGTATTGGCAGGTGGGTTCTTTACCACAAGTGACACCTGGGAAGCTCACACATAGTTCCACTCTATATTACAATTATTTTTTTAAGTAGATAAATTAAGATTTTTAGCTGGAGTTTCAATATAAAATTCTCAAAAATTAATAGAATGAATAGAAAGGTAGAAAGATATGTAGTAGACCTGAAAAGTTCTATGAACCAATAAAACAAGGTGCAAAAATTTCATGGTCTAAAGATATGGAAATCATACATAGTCTGTTCTCTTATCATGGTGGAATTATGTTAGAAATCAATATCACAAGATATTTGAAAATAATCTACATATTTTGAAGTGCAATGTGACGATTACCAAGAGAGATCTTTTGGCCCTGTCGTGAGGCATGCAGGATCTTAGTTCCCCAACCAAACTGGCGTGGTGGCAGCATGGTACCTTAACCCCTGGACCACCAGGGAAGTCCCAAACTGTGGGGTCTTGACTAATAAATATTCAGACAGTAAGAATTTTGTTTATGGTAAAACTGACTATCTGTCCCAACTGCCACACTCACTCCTCACTCAATGGTTCCCCACCTGATAGATGTCTGGTGCAGAAGGGAAATGGCATAAAGGCAGGAAGCAGAAAGGAGAAGTGGGAAGGAGATGCAGAATGAGGACTCAGTACACGGTATACTTTATAACCAGCCTCTGGGTGCTCACTGAATCCCTATCTAAACAATCACATTTAAAACATTCGTCCACTACACGTTTATTTATTGAGTGTGCCACAGTGTGCCACATGCTCAACTAGGCACTGTGGTTATAAAAAAGGAAAGTGTGAAAAAGTGACCAATGCCTTCACAATCTGCAGAGGACTAAGATCTATAAAAACAAAAATGACAGGTGTACTTGCGAAGGACAATAATCATACAGATTAAAGGTACCCGGGGAGGGAATGATTTTTTAAAATATTTATTTATTTGGCTGCATTGAGTCTTAGCTGAAGTATGCAGGATCTTTAGTTGTGGCTTTTGAATTCTTAGTTGCAGCATGTAGGAGCTAGTTCCCCGACTAGAGATGGAACCTGTGCCCCCTTACATTCAAAGAGTGAAATCTTAGCCACTGCACCACCAGAGAAGTCCCAGGGGAGAGAATGATTAATTCAGCCAGCGCTTCTCAGAGGAAGTAACCCCTGAAGGACTAACCCAGAGAGGGCATTTCAGAAAGAAGTTATCTACAATGTGTGGAATGAAGTGTTGGTTGCTCAGTCATGTCCAACTCTGTGACCCCATGGACTGTACCCTGCCAGGCTCCTCTGTTCATAGGATTTTCCAGGCAAAAATACTGGAGTGAGTAGCCATTCCTTTCTTCAGGGGATCTTGCCAACCCAGGGGTCAAATCCGGGTCTCCTGGATTGCAGGCAGATTCTTTACCATCTGAGCCACCAGAATGAAATGGAAGTGGAAATACCGTAGCACAATCTGGGAACTGCCAGCCAACACTTGGGTAGAGGAACTAGTGAAATTTTTAAAATGGAGAGGGGCACTTTTAAAATGGAGAGGGGCCTACTGGTGGGCTGACTTTGAGGTGAAAGGGAATGAAACAGGAGGCAACAGGTTGAGAGGAGCAGTAATCTAAGCAAGAAGAATGAAGGCATCTTCTACCAGGGCAGCTTCAGTGACGGTGGAAAGGAGACGCTACTTAAGAATAGAATATACAGATCTTGGTGATTAATTGGATGTGAGAGGCATGATCCAGAGAAGAACTTAGTAGTGGCAGCTTTCTGGGGAGAAGGAAAGGGAACCAAGGGAACAAAGATACCCTGAAATTTATGGAAACCTATTATGATCTTTCATTTTTATATTTCTTTATTTGGCTGCACCAGGTCTTCACTGCAACATGTGAACTTTTAGTTGGGATTTAATTCTCTGACCAAGAAACGAATCCTGGTCCCCTGCATTGGAAGCTCGGAATCTTAGCCTCTGGACCACCAGGGAAGTTCCCAGACTGTGGTTTTTCTCAGAACTCTGAAGACAAAGCTTCCTTCCTTGTGCTTGTGGCTGCCCAAATAAAATCAACTTTTATAAACTAATGAAGACTGAACACAATTGTGTTGCATACTCTTTGTGATCTGTTGAAACCAGAGGCTGAAATCAGAGAGGAAGACAGTCTTTCCATTTGAGTGCCAGGATCTCAACTAGATTTTTTTGAGGTAGCAGCAATTTACCTCATAAGAAGCTGAAGGAGCTTCCAGGAAAGATGTCAACTCAGCTTGATGTGTTTGTGAAGCTCCAGGAAGATTGCTTGTAGGTGTTTGGATATCGATTAATAAAGCAAGTATCATGGGACTTCCCTGGTGGTCCAGTGGTTAAGAATCTGCCTTCCAATGCTGGGGACACAAGTTCAATCCCTGGCTGGGAAATTAAGATCCCATATATTTCGGGTCAACTAAGCCCACATGTCACAACTAAAGAACCCGTGCACCACAAAGAAAACCCAGAGCAGCCGAAATAAAATAAATACATAAATAAAAGCTAAAAAGTAAAAACAAGTATTATGCTTATAAGAATGATCAGAGATGAAGATGCAGATTTGGGAATCACCAGCCAGGGCCGGGAGCATGGTGGGCTGCCATCTGTGGGGTCGCACAGAGTCGGACACGACTGACGTGACTTAGCAGCAGCAGCAGCATTAGCTGAAATCATGGGAATAGAAGAGATCACACAGAAAAACATGGCAGAAGGGGGAAAAAACAAGGGCACCAAGGATGGAAGCCTGAGTAAGCCAACGGTAAGGCTGGGAGGAGCTTGTCGTGTAGAAAACGGAAAACGAAAAGTAAGAGATGTGGGGTTTCCCAGGTGGTCCAGTGGTTAAGGCTCTGTGCTGTCCAATGTAGGGGCTTGTGTTCAATCTCTGCTTGGGGAACTAAGATTCCACATGCCACGTGGCCAAAAAAAAAAAAAAAGTTACAGCCATGAAAAATATAAAAACTGATAAACCCAGGCAAGGAGAGTAAATGTAATCAGAGTCAGTAGTCAACCATCACACCCAGGGAAACTGAAATGCCAGCTTCGGCGGTTAGGAGACCCTGAGCAGCCTTTGAGGTGCTCAGTGGAGTGGCAGCCAGAGCCATCCTCTCATTGCTTGAGGACTGGCAGGAGATGAGGATGCAGAGTGAATACTGTGATAGGAAAGAAGATGAAAAAGGGGACACTTGGAGGCTGACACAGGGTTGAGGAACGTTTTCCTGTTAGGGGAAATAGTTACATATTGGGGTGGTCAAAAAGTTTGTTCAGGTTTTTCCATAACATCTTCTGGAATATTTGTGAGTACCAGGAAAAGATGCCAGTGGGAAGAAAGGAGAGTTTGAAGTCACCTGGAAGAAAAACAAGAGACAGCGCAGCAAGATGGTAAGGGAATGAACTGAAGATAGAAGGTGGAAAACAGTCTTGGAAAGAAAAGAAATAAGTATCTGAGGCAGATGGAAAGACCTACTTATCACCAGGTTGATCCAGTTGCTGTTGAAATGAAGTGGGAAATCAATAGAGATAGGCAAAGTTAAATGCAATGTGTTCACATAATCACCCTGGTCTATATTTACTTTTCTGTAACCAGAGGGGCAACATGTTCTAATGATGTGGACTCTGAAACCCAGCCTGTGGCTTTGAATTTCACTGCTGGCCATGACACGCCTTTTCGTGGAAGGTCATATTTATATCACTGTGGCAGAATCACAGCAACTCTGCTTGGTCTCTGTGGCTCATTTCAAAGATTCAAAATATGTGGGATGGATAATTCCAGCTCTTCAGTGCCCTTGGAGCCCTAATATTATTTTTATGAGCATAACAACAGCCTTGATAATGTGGTGTAAACTAGACTAATTTTAGTTATTTATACATGATTGCATCAGTACAATGAGATTTAAAATAGATTGAAAAGGGGAAAAGTCACAGCTGTGATAAAAATGTGAAAACTATTCAGCTTCCACAGTAGTTACAGAAATGTAAATTTGAAAAATGAGGCACCAGCTATTCAATGATCGAAAACAAAGTCAAATTATTAAATCTATGTGGGGTAGACTTTAGAAAAATAGAGACTGCCAGTGAGCACTGAAATTGGTTCAGTCCTTTGAATAGCTGCCAACACTTATTGATCATGTACTCCACATCAGACACTGTTTTCATGTTATCTTTTTAAATATTTTAATTAAAAAATATAAAGATTTTAATTTAATTTTAATTAAAGATTTTAATTTTAATTAAAAAATCTAAANTAGAGACTGCCAGTGAGCACTGAAATTGGTTCAGTCCTTTGAATAGCTGCCAACACTTATTGATCATGTACTCCACATCAGACACTGTTTTCATGTTATCTTTTTAAATATTTTAATTAAAAAATATAAAGATTTTATTTTAATTAAAAAATCTAAAGATTTTTAATTAAAAAATAATACAATATTTTACTAAATTTTTCATATTTTAATTTTAAAAAATTTCCATATTTTAGCTTAAAAACATTTTCAAGTTTTAATTTAAATATTGCTAATATTTTTATTTAAAATATTTAATATTTTACAAATATATTAATATTTTACCTTTTATTTTTTAATAATTTCAAAAATATTTATCTATTTATTTGGCTGCACCCGGTCTTAGTTGGGTGCACAGGTTCTTAGTTCCAATATGTAGGATCTAGTTCCCTGACCAGGGTTTGAACCGGGGTGCCCTACATTGGAAGCACAGAATCTTAGTCACTGGACCACCGGGGAAGTCCCTAAATATTTAATTTTATGTCATATGAATTTTACATCAACTTTTAAAGTTTATTCATAAAAAAAAGCACTGAGCACCCCAAGAGCTTTATTTATCAACATTTCTCGTGTTAAGAATTTATCTTTATTCACCTAAAAATAACAATGAAAAAATATAGAGAAATATATATTAAAATTTTAAAATGATGACAAATAACATATTTTTATTAAAAAATAACTGTATTTTTCACAACAGAAAATAGTTAGAAGAACAGTATTGTTTTACATTAAAAAAAATCTCTTTAATATCTGGCTTATTAGAAGACAGCTGAATTTTCTGCTTCTGAATTAAACTTGTTGCAATACCACACTGTCAAGTAGCCTTGGGAAAAACATCACTCTTCATGCCTAAGAGAGTGAAAGAGGCAAATATTTTCTTCATTGTTATTATAAAAATAGTTTTGACCTCACAGACCCCCTGAAAGGGTCTCCAAGAACCCCAGGGGCCCCAGGCATATTTATAAAAAACTGTGGCTGAAAACAGAGAGCGACAGCTTTGTGGACACAGGACCAGTGTAGGCACATAGAGCCCTGTGCTCTGATAGGCCTCACGTTTGGNTGACCTCACAGACCCCCTGAAAGGGTCTCCAAGAACCCCAGGGGCCCCAGGCATATTTATAAAAAACTGTGGCTGAAAACAGAGAGCGACAGCTTTGTGGACACAGGACCAGTGTAGGCACATAGAGCCCTGTGCTCTGATAGGCCTCACGTTTGGGGTTAATGCTCTGTCATCCCCATCTTAAAATTCTTAAGAATCTAATATTTGAACGATTGTTTTGTAAGGTGGCTTAGACAGTAAAGAATCTGCCTGCGATGCAGAAGACGAGGGTTTGACCCCTGGGTTGGGAAGATTCCCCTGGAGAAAGGAATGGCAACCCACTCCAGTATTCTTGCCTAGAGAATCCCATGGACAGAGGAGCCNTTGTTTTGTAAGGTGGCTTAGACAGTAAAGAATCTGCCTGCGATGCAGAAGACGAGGGTTTGACCCCTGGGTTGGGAAGATTCCCCTGGAGAAAGGAATGGCAACCCACTCCAGTATTCTTGCCTAGAGAATCCCATGGACAGAGGAGCCTGGCAGACTACAGTCCATAGGTTTGCAAAGAGTCAGACATTACTGAGGGACTAACACTTTCACACTTTCACTTTGTCAGTGAAGTCCAATGGGGCCTTGGCTCATGCACTCTCCCCCACTTCTGCTGCTTCTCTGCCTCCCAGGGACCAGCTGAAGCCACCCATCCCACACAGGGTACTCTGAGCCTCCACCTGGCCTGCCTTCCTGCCCAGCACACACTGGCACCCTCATTCCTGGTGGGAGCCTTGGCTGGGGCAGGGGAAGGATGAGTTGAGCACCATTCTTTCGGTGGTCACTCAGGCAGCTGACTTCACTCCAGAGTAGAAATACCCTGACCTCAGGGCAAACCTTTCACCTGTCCCCAAATCTAGATACTTATCACGTCCTGGCACAAAGGTTGCAATACCTTTGAGGTTTACCCATTTCCGTGAGTCGGAGCAACTGGCCTATGGGAGGAGGACAGCTCTGGGCTGGCCAGAGAAGGGAACCCAGCAGCTATTGAGCCCAGGGCTTGCCTGACACCAGGGGACTGACCCCTAGGGGGCCTGTGATCTGCACTCAGCCTGCCAGCATCCCTGTACCCAGGGGAATTTGACATTGCTATTTAATAATAGCAAATAAGAAACACCAGGACAGGTGGAGGGGGAGGAGTAGAGAGGGAGAGAAAGTTTAAAAAGAAAAAAGCTTTTTATTTTAGTATCTCAGTGGAATTTGTTTACTGCTGTTTGAACCAGGCCCTCCATGTTCATTTTAAGTAGCTGGTCAGGAAATAATTAAGACTGTATACAGACTTAGGGAATAATCAAGACACTTGAGTGAGATTTCATGGTCCATTGGTTAAGAAATCTGCCTTGCAACTCAGGGGACATCCGTTTGATCCCTGGTCCAGGAAGATCCCACTCACCGTGGAGCAACTAAGCCCACCCACCGCAAATAGTGAAGCCCACTCGCTCTAAAGTCGATGCTCTGCAACAACAGAAGCCACCGCAATGAGAAGCCTGAGCACAACTCGAGAGTAGCGCTCGCTCACTGCAGCTGGAGAAAAGCCTGCATGGCAATGAAGACCCAGTGCAGCCAGAATTAAAGTTTTGTATCTATATATATTCTAAAAAATATAAAGACACTTGAGTGTTCCTGCCCTTGGTCCTAATATAATAAACCAACAAGGGTAATTTATCTTAAATGAATGGATTCAAAAAGGGAAAAAAAAACCCTAAAGTGGGGGGGAACTAAAAATAAAAGTACTTAGATTTATGTATTTACAGTCAAAAGTAATCTATAACTCATAATAGAAAAATGTCTTCCTTCATCCTCTAAAATCTATTCATCCCCTAATATCCTTCATCTCATCTCTGTCCATTGAAAAGAACTAGAAATCATGACCAAGCCAGAAGAAAGGAGCTTCATTAGAGGCCACATTTTGGTTTCTAAATATATTTCCTATTAAAGAGAATTGAGGCTCCTTAGAGAAATGGCTAATTCCAGGTCTAGGACAGCAGACATACAGCTTGACATACTACAAAGCAAGGGAACTCTTAAAGATTATTGCCATCAGGTCGTAAGGCTCAGAAACCCTGTACTCTTAGCAAAACTTGGCAATTAATGTGCCTAGACACGAAAAGTGAAAGCAAGCCTCTGTGGATGTTTGGAAACGTGAAGCTAGAACAGTGTTGGTTATCTGTTTACCCTCTGTATTCAAAACTTTTCATTTACTTAGTTTTTTTGACCATGCCCCATGGCATGTGGGATCCTTTATCCCCAACCAGGGATTGAACTCTCACCCACTGCATTGGAAGCACAGAGTCTTAACTGTTGGACTTTCAGGGAAGTCTCAGTGTCAAGGACTGTCATCAAATCTTCTAGCTCAATTCCTGGCACATGACTCCAAAGAGATGGTTACTGTTTGGGTGGGTAGATAGATGGTTGGATGATGAACAGAATGGAAAAGTTAGAGAAACTATAAAACTATTAAAATTGTTTTACTCATAAAGGGATGGTTGTGGAGAGTAGCGATGCCAGGAGCTTTCTATTCAGAAAAATTCCTAAAATGAACAGTTTTCAGCAACAAAAGTTTACAAGTTGGTAAAATCAAGGAAGAATAAACCAAAGAAAGACAGCTGCAAATTTAGTTGCACTATACCCTGATAGTTCAGTTGGTAAAGAATTCCCCCCCAGTGCAGGAGATGTGGGTTCGATCCCTGGGTCAGGAAGATCCCTGGAGAAGGAAATGCTAACCCACTCCAATATTCTTGCCTGGAGAATCCCATGGACAGAGGAGCCTGGTGGGCTATACCACAATCTGACCTTACTGGGTCCCACTGATTAGATGACATGGAAACATGTATTTTAGTCCATTTGATTATAGTTAATACAAGCAAGGAATGAGACCAGTCCCTTTTAGTAAGGTTGCTTCAGGGGCAAAAGGACTCAGTCTGTCCGATTCCACTTTCTTCCTCCAATTTATCTCCAACGTAAGCATTTGGATACAGAAAGGGACCCTGGTGACCTCAAGATACCCTGGTCTCATGCTGGTCCTCTCATCTGTGGGAGCTGGTGACCACTGAGACTCAGCTTGTCTTGGCCTGGCTTCAAGTGTCCACAGCTGACCTTGCAGCTGCTCTAACCTGCAACCCAGTTTTATTTGTCTTGGTCAGAGCTTGAGGACTGTGCTCCAGCTGGCCTGTCCTCACTGTAGCTTGCAGTGATCCTTGGGCTCCACTGAATCGCTACCACATTGTCAATCTGGCCCCTGAACAGGAGGTCCAGGCAGTGGGTTTGCCTCACTCCCACTCACCAGATCATCGTTCTCAATTCTGCTTTCCTAAGGGCTAAAAGGGGCTTCCCTGGTGGCTCAGACAGTAAAGAATCTGCCTATAGTGCAGGAGACCTGGGTTTGATCCTTAGGTTGGGAAGATTGCCTGGAGAAGGGAACCCCTACCCACTCCAGGATTCTTGCCTGGAGAATTCCATGGATAGGGGAGCCTGGCAGGCTACAGTCTATGGGGTCAAAAAAGAGTCGAACACAACTGAGCAAGTAACTGTGTGTGTGGGGTGGGGAGCGGGTGGAGGCAAAAAGAGGCTCAGGAATGAACACTGCATCTTTTCCCTGGCCACTCTAATTTTAAACCAATCCTCTTGAGAAGGAGGCCAAATTCACTCTTTTCTCTTCTGGGAAGATAAACCTCTTGTCTTAGGGAAGGCTGCATGGGAACAGTTCTTAGGAAGGAAATAAAATACATCCGTTTATTGTGTGCAAGAATATTGTCACCAATATTTAAAGCAAGCAAAAAGTAATCTAAAGATGATAATAGTAAAAATGCAGTAAGAGCTTAAGGAAAATTTCTCTACTAAATCATCCAGAAGAAATGTAAGAATTTGGAGAAAAAATCTTCAATATTTTTCTGGCAATTCTAATATAAGTCTAACATACACCCCAAAAGGTGCACAAATCCTAAGAGTATTCAGTTCAGTTCAGTTCAGTTGCTCAGTCGTGTCCAACTCCTTGTGACCACAAAAACCACAGCACGCTAGACCTCCCTGTCCATCACCAACTCCCGGAGTCCACCCAAACCCATGTCCATCGAGTCGGTGATGCCATTCAGCCATCTCATTCTTTGTCGTCCCCTTCTCCTGTCGCCTCCATTCCCTCTCAGCATCAGGGTCTTTTCCAATGAGTCAATTCTTCATATCAGGTGGCCAAAGTATTGGAGTTTCACCTTCAACATCAGTCCTTCCAATGAACATCCAGGACTGATCTCCTTTGGATGGACTGGCTGGATCTCCTTGCAGTCCAAGGGACTCTCAAGAGTCTTCTCCAACACCACAGTTCAAAAGCATCAATTCTTCAGTNTGCTTCATTTGCTATTATTTTCTCCCATTCTGAAGGCTGTCTTTTCACCTTGCTTA
Organism: Neotragus pygmaeus; assembly: GCA_006410875.1. NCBI lineage: Eukaryota > Metazoa > Chordata > Mammalia > Artiodactyla > Bovidae > Neotragus > Neotragus pygmaeus. Next base: position 873,532 of record SJYV01049284.1, on the reverse strand, counting down.
TAGTTTCCTTTGTTATGCAGAGCTTTAATTTTAATTAGATCCCATTTATTTATTTTTGATTTTATTTCGAGTATTCTGGGAAGTGGGTCATAGAGGATCCTGCTGTGATTTATGTCAGAGAGTGTTTTGCCTATGTTCTCCTCTAGAAGTTTCATAGTTTCTGGTCTTACATTTAGATCTTTAATCCATTTTGAGTTTATTTTTGTGTATGGTGTTAGAAAGTGTTCTAGTTTCATTCTTTTACAAGTGGTTGACCAGTTTTCTCAGCACCACTTGTTAGAGATTGTCTTTAATCCATTGTATATTCTTGCTTCTTTTGTCGAAGATAAGGTGTCCATAGGTGTGTGGATTTATCTCTGGGCTTTCTATTTGTTCCATTGATCTATATTTCTGTCTTTGTGCCATACTGTCTTGATGACTGTTGCTTTGCAGTAGGCCTGAAGTCAGGCAGTTTGATTCCTCCAGTTCCGTTCTTCTTTCTCAAGATTGCTTTGGCTATTTGAGGTTTTTTGTATTTCCATACAAATTGTGAAATTATTTGTTCTAGCTCTGTTGAGAGTGAGCTTTCCAGGTGGCACAGCGGTAAAGAATCCACCTGCCAATGAGACATGGTAATGATCCCTGGGATGGGCAGATACCTTGGAAAAGGAAATGGCAACCCACTCCAGTATTCTTGCCTTGAGAATCCCATGGACAGAGGAGCCTGGTTGGCTATAGTCCACAGGATCACAAAGAGTTGGACATGACTAAGCACACATTCTGTTGACAATGAGAAGGATTTTCTAAAGTCTGTTAGCTTCAATGAACACATTAAGAACTGGGCCTGAGGTACAAAACAGAAATGCTTGTGGTTTTTTTCTGTAATGTAGACAGGACAACCTTTCTGATACCTCAGCTGAACTGTGAGGCTATATGTTCCAGGAAGAAACACATGACTTAGAAGAAGCTAGTTCAAGGGAGGAAGAGAAAATGGAAGGGGCTTCCCTTTCTTTGAGGAATTGGGAAGAAAGAGGAGGAGAGTGCTGGGGAAACTGATGGGAACGTGTGTGTCTTGGTGTCTCCTGGGAGACTGCTGTGTTCTGGGAGGAGACTGCATGGTGGCCCCACCAGAGCAAAACAGCCCATTTCAGCTCTCCAGAATCTTCCTCAACTCATGATGTTGTAGACGCTGTCCAGAAACTTCCTCCTATACTCTGGAAGATGGCAGAAGGAGGATGTGTGATAAGCTCTGAAGCAGGAATTCTTTCAGTTGGATTTATTTTGTTCACAGTGTGGCAAGTCCTGGTGAAGTTTACCCAATGAGAGCCCAGGATAAAGTGCCAACATCATCAATGAGATCAGAGGAGCCCTCCACCCATCCCAAACCAGGAACAGGGGACCCTCCACCCCACCCCCATATACCCAGATCACATCTTTGGGAACAGAAAGGGAAAGGAAAAATTCTGAAAAGGTCAAGCATTTTCCTGGGAAGAAATTTTGTTGTTGTATTTGTTGTTTTGGCCTTAATGGGATCTTACTTCCCCAACCAGCGATTGAACCTGGGGCCAGGAAGTGAAAGTGTCAAGTCTTAACCACTGAAAACTAGGGAACTCCTAGAAAGGAGTATTTTGAATAGAATGAAAAAGAAGAAACAGAACTGTCAAGGTAAAGTTCTCTCCTACCTAGAAGGAAGGTAAAGACTCATGAAGATTAGATCAACTTCAGAAAAATAAACATGACACCTTTACTTTGCACATTTGAATCTGCATGTTAGCTTTAGATCTCACCAGTTTGGCATCACCAATGGATCTACCACTAGTTTGGTATTTAATCCACATCTGGCCTGTGAAGTTTGCAGTCATTTGTTGCAGTTTCTGAATAATTATTTTGAATTAAATTCTCTGCAAGAATGGATCCAGGTGATATGAAGCCTAAAGCTGATATGATTTGGGCCATGAAGGTCTTTACAAAAAAATAAAATTACAAACACAAGTTAGGTATGAAAGGAAATACTTAGGGGAACAAATAAATCACAGCAAATTATTGAAGACATCAAAGTTTAGTTCCTTTTCTTTACTCCATGCAAGAAGGTGCCCTGATGCCTTTAGCTTCATGCTAAATCTCTGGCTCTCAGTTTATACCAGTATGTTACTCTGTTTTCTCTAAGAACTTATGCTGTAAGTTTAAGTCTGTGATCTCTGTGCATGTGTGCTAAGTCACCTCAGTCATGTCCCACTCTGCGACCCACTGGGCTGCAGCCAGGCTCCTCTGTCCATGTGATTCTCCAGGCAAGAATACTGGAGTGGGTTGATGTGCCCTTCTCTGGGGGATCTTCCAAACTGGGGATTGAACCCAGATCTCTTCATCTCCTGCATTGGCAGGCGAATTCTATACCACTTGCACCACCTGGGATGCACATGTCTATGGTCTACTTACAGGCAAACCAGCAGACCAGAAGAGGCAGTTACTTCCTTTCTATGAATGGCCTTATTAAAGAAAGGGGAACGTTGTCAAGTTCATTGTATGCTCCCTCCCATACCGCTTATCTACTCCTCCCTGGACATAGGATACTTAATGGATCTTTCCTGAACAAAATAGAAGAAATTACTACTTTCTTCTTCTGCTAAAGGTTATTAAGAACTTTGACTCTTAACCAAAGACTTTCAGTTCAGCTCAGTCACTCAGTTGTGTCTGACTCTTTGTGACCCCATGGACTGCAGCACACCAGGCTTCCCTGTCCATCACCAACTCCCAGAGCTTACTCAAACTCATGTCTATCTAGTCGGTGACACCATCCAACCATCTCATCCTCTGTTGTCCCCTTCTCCTCCTGCCTTCAGTCTTTCCCAGGACCAGGGTTTTTTCCATTGATTCAATTCTTTGCATCAGGTGGCCAAAGTATTGGAGTTTCAGCTTCAGCATCAGTCCTTCCAATGAATATTCAGGATTTACTTCTTTTAGGTTTGACTGGTTTGATCTCCCTGCAGTCCAAGGGACTCTCAAGAGTCTTCTCCAATACCATGGTTCAAAAGCATCAGTTCTTCAGCACTCAGCTTTCTTTATGGTCCAGCTCTCACATCCATACATGACTATAGGAAAAACCATAGCTTTCACTATATGGCCATTTGTTGGCAAAGTAATATCTCTGCTTTTTAATATGCTGTCTAGATTGGTCATAGCTTTTCTTCCAAAGAGCAAGCATCTTTTAATTTCATGGCTGCAGTTTGCAAGGGCAGAAAGAAGAATGAACATGGCTGAGCACTCTCATAGAAGCTGTGCTAAGATCCTTTCTATGGCTTGTATTTTCTATGGATGAAAAATTATTGCTTAACATTTTTTCATAATAAAATCAATTGAAGCATATATTTCATAGTCAAAACAGTACAGTTTTCTCCACTGGGTAAATTAAATAAGACAATATATGCAAAGTACTTTTATAACTGCACACTGCTAAATAAATGTAAAATATGCTTGTTATTGTTATTATTATTATTTCTACTGCTTTGGGTATCAAAGTTAAATTGGTTACTAAATATGCCTAACTTTATCTTCAGGGTGTTGTTGCTGGGACTCTGAAATCCTAAGAACTATCTTCCTTTGAGGAATCCTGGAGCAAATTGCAAGAGTAAAAAGAGAAACATTTTAAAGAAAGTACTGTAAACAATAAGCATGACTTCTAGGATACCTCCTGATTCTCCAGACAAGAGAGACATCAGACATCTACCTCTCTCAGTCTGTCCCTTTGTCAGCACTTGGGAATTGATTTGTTGCTGTTCAGTTGCTCAGTCATGTCTGACTGGGCGACCCCATGGACTACAGCATGCCAGGCTTCCCTGTCCTTCACTAACTCTTGGAGTTTGCTTAAACTCATGTCCATTGAATTGATGGAAGTGATGCAGATTTTAAAACAGATGAGCCAACAAGATCTAATTTCATCTCTGGCTCAAGGCCTAAGATCCCTTCTTCCCTTTCCCTGGGTATCCCACCTGCCTGGTTTATTGAGCAGGTTACCAAACAAGATTGAAAACTGATTGATTTCCCATTTTGATACAGCTAGGTTGCTGGGTATATTTTTCTTTAGTGGGGTTAGTTAAATATTTAATGGAATCTTAAGAGAAAAATTCTGTCTGTGTAATGTAAACATATTGTTAGGTTGCCTGAAAGGGTCATCTCTTGATTAAGCTGAATGCCAGGAGTATCGATAGTATCTTCTTAGTATTCCAGAACGATGCCATCAGTAAAGTCCCACGTGGCCTGGGGGCTGCTGTGCCTATTATGCACAGCCCAGATGTATTCACGGTGAGAGAGCTGGGTGAGCGCCACGTGGGGGTTTGATCCTGTCATCTGCACATTCGATTAGCAGTTTAGTTTTTTAAAAATAGAAGTCTAATTAGAGAATTAATCTCTCTGACCTTTATTGTACAAACATATATACATTCTATAATCCACAACAGATCTTGATAGTTGGAAAATAAAGTTTCCAAAATTATCACAGCAAAATATCTGTTTTTAGGCGGAATTAAAGACAATGGGTAGATGAGTCAGACAAATAAATTTTGCTTCAAAACAGCAAAATGAATTAAAATGATTCTCTAACTAGGTCAGCAGGAGGATAAGAAGTGATGGACAGAGGCTTCAGCTCTGGGTGTTTCAAAATAGAGGGATATTTAACCAAACATCAGGGATGATGATGGGGAGCCTGCCTGGTTACCCCTTTATAACCTCACGTTTGTTCCCACTGTATCATCCCCGTTACCACTATGTTATTTCAAGCCCTACTTATCATGTCTTAGAATTCTATCTACATTTTTGAGCTTGTTTGTTTATCTACAATAAGGTCTCTGACAACCTGTCTTCCACAATGACACTTAAAAACCTTTTTTTTTAACAACTTTGTTGTGATATAACTCACATATCATACTATTCATTCATTTGAAGTATACAGTTCAATGAGTTTTAGTACATCCACTGAATTGTGTGCCAATTGTGTGTCTACAACCTAATTTTACAGCATTTTTGTCAGCCCCATAAGAAATCCTGTACCCATTAGCAGTCACTTCTCACACCTACCCCAGCCTTAGGAGACAACTAATCAATCTGCATTCTGCCTCTATAGATCAGCCTATTCTAGCTATTTCACATAAGTGAAATTATATAATGTGGCCTTTTGTAACTTACTTTAGCATAATATTTACAGTGTTTACCCATGTTGTAGCATTGGTCTATACTTTTTATTGAGGAATAATATTCTATTGTATGTATAAACCACATTTTTAAAATCCATTCATTAATTGATGAGTATTTAAGTTGTTTCCACTTTGGGGGCTATCATGAACACTGTTACTGTGAAGATTCATGTACAAGTTTTTGTTCTAAAGTAAGCTTTCATCGGGCTTCCCTGGTAGCTTCCCTGGTAAAGAATCTGCCTGCAATGCAGGAGACCCCAGTGTGATTCCTGGGTCAGGAAGATTCCCCAGATAAAGGCATAGCCTATGCACTCCAGTATTCATGGGCTTCCCTGGTGGCTCAGACAGTAAAGAATCCACCTGCAATGAGGGAAACCTGGGTTTGATTCCTGGGCTGTGAAGATCTCCTGGAGGAGGGCATGGCAGCCCACTCCAGTATTCTTGCTTGGAGAATCCCCATGGACAGGAGCCTGGCAGGCTATAATCCACAGGGTTGCTGAGAGTCGGACACACTTAGTGACTAAGCACAGAACATAAGCTTTCATTATATTAGAGTGAGATAATAGATCATATACAGCTGTATGTTTAGCATTTTGAGAAACTGTCAGATTGTTTTTCAGAGAAGCTGTACCATTTCACATCCTCAGGAGCAATGTATGAGGATACCAGTTTTCCCATCTTTGCCAACTTTCATCTATCTTTTGATAATAGTTATCCAAATGGTTATGAAGTGGTATCTTACTGTGGGTTTTATTTACATTTCTCTATTGTCTAATGAAGTTGAACATCTTTTCATGTGCTATTGATCATTCATATAATTTTTGAAGAAATATTTACTCAAATCTTTTGTCTATTTTTAAATTGGGTAATTTGTCTTTTTGTTATTGAGTTGTAATAATTCTTTTTTTGTAAAGTAATTAATTTATTTTAATTGGAGGCTAATTACTTTACAATATTGTAGTGGTTTATGCCATACATTGATATGAATCAGTCATGGGTGTACACGTGTTCCCCATCCTGACACTCCCTCCCACCTCCTTCCCCATCCCATCCCTCAGGGTCATCCCAGTACACTGGCCCTGAGATCCCTGTCTCATGCATTGAACCTGAACTGGCGATCTGTTTCACATATGGTAATATACGTGCTTCAATGCTATTCTCTCAAATCATCCCACCTTCGCCTTCTCCTACAGAGTCCAAAAGTCTGTTCTTTACATCTGTGTCTCTTTTGCTGTCTCACACATGCAGTCTTCATTACCATCTTTCTAAATTCCATATATATGCGTTATTATACTATATTGGTGGAGAAGGCAATGGCATTCCACTCCAGTACTCTTGCCTGGAAACTCCCATGGATGGAGGAGCCTGGTAGGCTGCAGTCCATGGGGTCACTGAGTCAGACACGACTGAGCTACTTCACTTTCACTTTTTACCTTCATGCATTGGAGAAGGAAATGGCAACCCACTCCAGTGTTCTTGCCTGGAGAATCCCAGGGATGACGGAGCCCAATGGGCTGCCGTCTGTGGGGTCGCACAGAGTCGGACACGACTGAAGCGACTTAGCAGCAGCAGCAGCAGCAGCATACTATATTGGTGTTTTTCTTTCTTACTTACTTCACTCTGTATAATAGGCTTCAGTCGTATCCACCTCACTAGAAC
>SJYV01049284.1:772978-866620 GCA_006410875.1 Neotragus pygmaeus | reverse complement strand
ATAAATTTATTTATTTCTTTATTTTTTAATTTAACTTTACAATACTCTATTGGGTTTGCCATACATCGACATGAATCCACCACAGGTGTACACAAGCTTTTATTTCCATTTCTCTGGGAGGTGGGTCATAGAGGACCCTGCTGTGATTTACGTCAGAGAGTGTTTTGCCTATGTTCTCCTCTAGGAGTTTTATAGTTTCTGGTGTTATGTTTAGATTTTTAATCCATTTGAGTTCATTTTTGTGTGGTGTTAGAAATTGTTCGAATTTCATTCTTTTACAAGTGGTTGACCAGCACCACTTGTTAAAGAGATTGTCTTTACTCCACTGTACATTCTTGCCTCCTTTGTCAAAGATAAGGTGTCCATAGGTGCATGGATTTATCTCTGGGCTTTCTATTTTGTTCCATTGATCTATGTTTCTGTCTTTGTGCCAGTACCACAAGTACATATGTACTACAAGTCCTTTAATAGATAAATAATTCACAAATATTTTATCCCATTCTGTGGGTTGTCTTTTCACTTTTTTAACAGTGTCCTTTCAAGTACAAAATTTTTAATTTTGATGAAGTCCAGTTTATCTGTTTTGGTATTGTTGTTGCTAATGCTTCTGGTGTCAAGATCATGAAAATTTATTCTTGTGTAAAATTTCTCTAGGAATTTTATAGTTTTATTTCCTGTGTTTAAGTCTATAATCCATTTTGTTAATTTTTGTTTATTGTATGAGGTAGGGTCCAACTTCATTCTTTTATACTTGGATATACAATTGTACTAGCATCTTTTGTTGAAAGGGTGATCTGTATTAAACATAAGTATAATAGTTTCATTTCATTTCACACTCGAAATTCTTTAGTAGTTCACTGTTGAGTATAGTAGTGATTTCTAGACTTGGACCCCATGAACTAGCAAAGTAAAATAATTTTGGAAGACTTAGATAAGGTTTCAAGCTTTTTATTATTATTCAAGAGAGTAATAGGTAAATAGTATTTATAACTTCTGTACATAATTTAACAAGAATATATTTTATATAGATGTACACATCAGGAAAGCAAATAATGTCAGAAGTCAAATATTTTAAGAAAATTTAGCTTTATTAAAAATTCAGCAGATTGCTCTTTTTTTTTTCTTATGTACTTATGTCTTGGTGGAAATATTTACCACAGTCTGTCATTTGTGAAACATCATGAATTTCCCTGCCTGACAAGCTTCATTTCTTGTCATGTTCCTTCTACACACCTTATGATGCAGCATACTGAACAAACATGACTTAGTTTATCTTCTTTGCTTCTGGCTAGAAACGCCCCCACCCAATCTCATTCTCCAAATGGCAGAAGCATATATATAAACTCGAATACAATTTTAATGGCATGATAGTGATAAAAAGGTCATAGGAGTGCAAGAGTTAGTTTCTAGCTTATCTGATCTACATTTCTTGGGAAAGGAGTTAGGATAATCAATGCAAAAACCTAATGGAATCTCAACATCACTATTAACTATGGACAAGACTTCACATTTCTTAGATTCAGATTTACTACCTATAATTAAAGATAATACTATCTCTCACACAGAGTTACTGTGGGGATCAAATGATTTAAAAAATGTAAGCTACCCAGTTGCAAAGCTAGATGCATGGTAGTTGATTAGTAAATGTCGTTTGCCTGCCTCTCAGCCCCAAGTTAGGGCTTCCCAGGTGGTGAAGAATTTGTCTGCCAATGCAGGAAATGCAAAAGATGCAGCTTCAATCCCTGGGTTAGGAGGATAATCTGGAGTAGAAAGTGGCAACCACCCCAATATTCTTATCTGAAAAATTCCATGGACAGAGGAGCCTGGTGGGCTACAGTCCACGAAGCTGCAAAGAGTCAGACATGATTGACTGCTGCACACATACACATACATAGCTCCATATTGGTAGTTTGGAACCCTGACTGTACATAGAATCACTTGGGTAGTTTAAAAAAACTCATGTCCCACTGACATGCTAATCCTAAAAATCACATGAAAATTCAAGGGAAACACTCTTGAAAAAGAAGACAGAAAGTTGGAGAACTCATACTTTTTGGTTTCAAAATTTGTTCCATACAGCTATATCAATTGATTTTTCACAAGAGAGCTAATACAATTCAATAGAGGGAAAACAGTTTCTTCTACAAACAGTGCTGGGACAGTTGGATACCTGCATAAAAAAAGAATGAAGTTCTTCACATGATACACAAAAATTAACTAAAAATTCATCAGAAGGGTAAGAGCTGAAACTGTAAAACTCTTAAAAAGACAATACCGAAGTAAAAGTTTTTGACCTTGGCTTATGGCAAGGTTTCTTAGATATAATACCAAAAGCACAAATGACAAAAGAAAGAATCAGTAAATTGGACTTCATCAAAATTAAAATATTTTGTGCTTGAAAGGACACTGTTAAGAAAGTAGAAAGACTCCCAGCAGAATTTGAGAATATATTTCTAGATTATATATTTGAAAAGGAACTTGTATGCAGAATATATAAAGAATAATTACAGTTCAGTAATAAAAAGCTGAATTAAAATGAGCAAAAGATTTGAATAGGCAGTTCTTTAAAGATACACAAATGGCCAAAAAACATATGAAAAGCTGCTCAACATTATTAGGCATCAAGGAAGTACAAATCAAACCCACAATGAGACAATGTTTTATAACCATTTGTGTGACTATTATCAAAGGTTCGATAATAATGAAAGCTGACAAAAATGTAGAAACTAGAACTCTCATACATTGCTGCTGGGGATATAAAATGGTAGAGCTGATCCAAAAAACAATCTGAGAGTTTCTCAAAATGTTAAGCATAGAGTTAGCCCCAGCCATCCTAGTTCTAGGTATATACCCAAGAGAAACAAAAACATATGTCACACAAAAACTTGTACATGAATGCACATAGCAGCATTATTCACAAAAGTCGAAAAAGTATCAACAACCCAAATGTCTACTGATTGATAAATGAATAAATAAAATGTATTGGTATATATCCATATAATGGAATATTTCTCTGTCACAAAAATTAAAGTACCAATGCATATTATGTTTTGATAAACCTTAAAAACATTTGGCTAAGTGAAAGAAGACAGTCAAAAAGGCCACATATTATATAATTCTACTGATATGAAAGATTCAGAATAATCAAATATATACAGACAGAATGGAGAAGGAAACGGCAATCCACTTCAGTATTCTTGCCTGGAGAATCCCATGGACAGAGGAGCCTGCTGTGTTACAGTCCATGGGGTCACAAAGAGTCAGACACGACTGAGAGACTAACACACATACAGACAGAAAATAGATTAGTGGTTGCCCAGAACTCAGAGGGATTAAGGGTATTGGGAGTGACTGCTAATAGGTACAGTTTCTTTTGGAGGATGATAAAAAATGTTCTCCAATTGATTGTGCTGATTGCTCCACAACTCTAAATAGAGGGAAAAGAACTGCTTTGTGTACTTTAAATGGGCAAATTATGGTATGTGAATTACACATGTGTGCATGCTAAGTCACTTCAGTCATATGACTCTCGGCAACCCTATGAATTGTATAGCCCACCAAGCTGCTTTGTCCACGGGATTCTCCAGACAAGAATACTGGAGTGGGTTGCCATGCCATCCTCTAGGGGATCTTCCTGACCCAGGGATGGAACCTGTGACTCCTGCATTGGCAGGCAGGTTCTTTTCCAGTAGCGCCACTGGGGAAGCCCAATGTGAACTATATACCTCCATAAACCCTAACAATAACCTACTCCCAGCATTTCTGATTCAGTTGTTCTGGCACCTTGGTCTTAAAAATAATAGATCTCTAGTAATTCTCATGTGTACTTTATCAACTTCTTCCTTTAATATCCCTGATCCATCTACTTTAGAAACATTTATTCAGTCTACCGCTGTGCGCCTTCCGTGTACCTCTTGTCTTCTCACTGTTTCTCCAGTTGTTCAATGTCTTTCTTCTCCCTTACCCAAATCAGATCAACATGTTTTACCGTCTTTGGATCTGATTTCAAATGACATCTATAGGAGACCTTAAATGACTAGCCCCTCTTTGCTTTGCTCAGTGGGTCCTTTGTCCACATATGATTTGTTCATATGTGCTCCTTAGGATCACCAACTTAAGTTTGCAAGCAGGAAGAACATTTTAAGAAAAGGGAAGAAGTCGTCTACACCAACTCCATCATTTCGTTTTACAGCTGATACAAATGAGGTCCTGAGGAAACAATTCAATTCCAACTGAGGAAACAATTCAATTTCAAGTATTTGCCTACCTTACACTGTTATTTACTGATATTAAAAGAAAATCTCACATAATACATTGTTGTATTTATGAATATTAAAAAATTATCTCATGTAACACTTCATGTATTTATCTGCCTGATTAGATTATAGTCTTCTTGAAGATATACAGTAACTTCATTTTGCATGAATTTTCTGTACCTATTAGCAATAAAATATATGTTTAACCTAATAAGTTGATATTTCCAATGTCTTCCTGAAGTCCCTTCTTATATTATTCAAGGACGCTCTTACTTTTATAGTCATTAAGACTATTTTATAAGAGGGAATAATCGAGTAGTCTGTTTCCATTATACAGAAGAGAATTTAACCTGTCAAAGGGGACACTTAGGCAACCTTGGACAAATCACTCAACTTTTCTGAAGCTCAGTTTCTGACTACAAAATGACAGAATGTTAATCATATATGTTTTTTGTGAGTATAAGTTAATGCTTATTAATATTTAGGGAGTACTTAAAAACTCCCTAATACTGTGGTATCTGCTCAGGAAATATTAGTTATTTTTATCATCACAGTCCTTATGGTTACTGGAAGTATTTCTAGCTTGGAATCAGTTCTTAGCAACCCAAAGATTATTATACTGTTGGAATTTATTTTTGATTCAGAGCATTGAAACTGCTGCTCCCTGGTCTATTTGAATTAATACAGTTTCTCAGACAACTTTCATTCAATAAGTATAAATGACTATAAAACTACATGCAACAAATGTTCAAGATGCTAATTTCCACCTGTCCTTGCATCATTTCATATGTCTAAAGAAACTGGCTTTATTAACCAAGTAAACATCCTGATTTCAGCATCAGAGAAGGAAGAGCCTCTGTCCCCAGGTAGCATTACCTCCATCAAGCAGTAGCATGCTCTAAGGGGGAGAGGTGTCCTCGTTAGTTAACTTCCTTCACCAATTTTCACGTTGAATTTCTGTTTTGAAGCTGAGTAAAGCTGGATTAATTAGGTTTTCCCCCTTGTAGCAGAAGTTTTGGGGACGAAGTATATCTTGTAATCTAATTACATATCTTAACTGTAACTTGAGAAACTTAACATTCACAGATGCACTTCATCTGTCAAATATAAAGACAATTGCAAATGCTGGCCATAAAGGTGGAGATATAGTATCTACTTGTGTAAATTATTGCTGTTTCTCTGTGTTTATTACTCCATAGTTAAGTAAGAAGATATTATAACTCCCAAGAGTTTGGTATTTTTCTCCCTATGTTCTTTATGATGAAGAAGGAGAGAGAGTGATAATATTCTCTTACTAACACATTGCCAATTGGTATACTGTACTTGATTCACATAACTATGAAACTAACATTAACTATTTTAATCAATTTCTGAATTTTTTTTTAAAGCTAACAGACCAAGACATCATATTATTGTTACTATTCGTGTACAGTTCTCTTGGTACAGTAACTTTTCCGTAATTGTATGAATATGTGCATATAATTAGGATTGATATTCAGAAGCAGGACTGCTCAACAACAATCACACCCATATTTCTACCCTGACCTGACATTTTACCACCAAGAGAATTATACTGAAATAATTTTGTAATATAGAAGCTCTAATTATTGAACAGAATATTGTCTCTTTGCTGAGCATCATAATTACAAAAGGTTTTACATGTATATAAGTCTCAAAAATGATGCAATTACCTAAGATGAATAAAAACAGGAAAAATCAAAAGTGGTGCTAAGGGAATAAGAGAAGTTGTATTCTTCACCACCATCAGCTCTACCCAAGACAGCTTCTAGGAAGACAAGCCCTCCTGGTTCACAAGCAGTACCCAGTTACCTGGAGCAATGAAGGGCCTATTTCCTAAATGACTTTGGATACAGGTCTCACCAAGTTTGTAGGCAAATGGCCAGTAGGAGTCACCTCAAATAAGGTCATGGCACTGGATCAAGTTACTTCAGAAATTGCTGGCTGATTGTAAGTTCTTCTACCCCCTTACTTCATGATCCAAAATAAGCAGAACTAATACTTGCACCCTCTTCATTTCCCACTATTCATATCTTTTGCTATTAATATTATTACACGTTTTCCATATTTCATTTTAAAAATGTAGAAATACAGAAAAAAATGAAAGAAATAAAGAAATCATGAACTAAACACACAAAGATCTAAAAAGAAATGCATGTAAAGTAAAATAAAAATAAGAATTCCCTTAAAACCTTAAGGTTTCTTGCAATTTAGGAAAAGATCCAGATCTCTCTTTGAAATACTCTCAATAACCAGTATATATTATTTTAAGAAGTGAAAGATGTTTCAATATTAGAAAATCTATTAATATATTACATAACATTAATAAAGAATAAATAATCCATGAGAATCTTGACAGATGATAAAAAAGTAATTAAATTTAATATTCATTTGTGTTTAACTCAGTAAACTGGGATAAAAGGGAACTTTCTAACCTTGAAAATTATTATCTATCAAAAATCTATAGCCAGGATCAAACTTAACAATAAAACTTAGCAAAGTTACCATTTGAGGCAGAGTGAGACAGTGGCTCAGAAGGTAAAGAATCTGCCTGCAATGCAAGAAACCTGTTTGATCCCTGGATTGGGAAGATACCCTGGGGAAGGGAATGCAACCCACTCTAGTATTCTTGTCTGGAGAATTTCATACACAGAGGAGCCTGGTGGGCTATAGTCTATGGGATCCAAAAGAGTCAGATAGGACTGAGAAATTTTCACTTTCAAAACTAGAATGCCTGCTATGACTACCCGTTTTTAATACTTTTAGGAGGTCTCAGTCAACATACTTAGAAAATAAAAATAAAATGAGGTACATAATGGAAAGAAACAAAATTGTATTTTTGTTTTATAAATGATCAGTTTCTTTGCATAAATAATCCATGAGAATCTACAGACCATCAAAATTAGTCAGTGTTCAGCAAGGTAGTTGGATACATGATGAACCTAAAAATAATAATGGGATTTCTACACAGCAATAATAAAGCATTTGAGAACAAGAATATTTAGAAGTACCTCATTTATAATAACCTAAACTAAAGTGTAGCTAAGAAAAAATATAGCAAATATGTATTGATCTTTATGGAATAAATTATGAAAGTACTTTCCAATTGACTGAAACAACTGAATAGATAGAGAGATATACCAAGTTTATGGATAAGAAGACTCAAATTAATCCATGTTTATACATGGGTAATGATGTTCAAATTTTTGACAGCATTTTTCATGAGAAATTATAAGCCAGACTGCAAATCCATTTGAAAGAGCACAAAAAGTCAATAATAGTGAAGATCATTTTCAAGAAGAAAAGGGTCAACGTGCCTCAAATTATGACATATCACAATTAGTAGTAATAATAGTGATGCTACAACTAAAAATAGTATCAGCTGAGTTTCATTGAGCATTTATTAAATGCCAGGCAAAACATTTTCATGTATTAGGAGTTTGGTACAATTATTGTCACTATTTTACAGTTAAGAAATAAATGAGGCCATAAAGAATTAAGGATTTCTCTCAAGGTACCAAGGTGAAGAGGCAATGACAGAGTTAGGATCCAAATCCAAGCAGCTCCTGAGCCCTGCCCCTAACCATAAGCAATAAAGTCCATAAAGCTATGGTGATACATAGAGACATAGGGACAAAAAACAGCCACTGAAACATAGTACAAAAACCAGAAAGTGACCCATGCATAAATGAAACTTTGCATCAGTCAGTGTCCAAAAAGGAAGCATTCAACTGAGACTGTTAGTTATCCAAATGAAAAACATAAAATAAGATTCCTTTAGGCTCCACCTGGACTAATAGGGAAGCAGAAACTTGAACTTCTTAACAAAAGAGAATATGATGCAATATCTAAGATTTTAGAGATCAAAAGAAGGATCTTTTTGCAAGAGACATAAAAAGCCCAAACCACAAAAGTCACTGTTGGTATATTTTACTATATTACAATGCAATACTTTTATTCATAAAGCTACATTGTAAACAACATGAGTAGTCAAGCAACAGTGGGGGGAAGAAATCTGCACTGTGTTTTAACAAGAGAGGACTGGTATCCAGAATATGTAAATAATTTTACAAATTAATAGGATTGCTATCTGGAATACAAAAAGAACTTTATAAATCAATCAGAAAAAACTCAGCTCCCTGTTCCCCTCAAAAGGGCAATGGGTGTGAAAAGGCAATTTTAATCAAAGAAAGCTGATTGCCCAACAAAGCTTTTGAAGGAGCCTCAGCCTTCCCCATTGTCAGGGAAATATACCATAAAACAATGAGATACTATTTCACATCAACACACTGACAAAAATCAGGATCTGATACCAAAATTGTGTCAGGATCTGACACAATTTCTCTCATCCACTACATTTTGTAGAACTTTGTAAAAAACAAAGAAAACAGAAAAAATATACCTCTCTCATCCTGTAATTTTATTTCTGGATATATACCTTAGAACAAGAAACTCACATATGCGACAAAGAAATATGTAGAAGAATGTTAGTCACAGGTAACATTATTTGGAATAAAAATAGGAAAGGACTGAAACAATCAAAATATTTACTGAGAGAAAAAATAAAACTAAATTGTGGTATATTTATACAGTGAAACACTACTGCTGCTGCTGCTGCTGCTAAGTCGGTTCAGTCGTGTCTGACTCTGTGCCACCCCATAGAAGGCAGCCCACAAGTGTCCTCTGTCCCTGGGATTCTCCAGGTAAGAATACTGGAGTGGGTTGCCATTTCCTTCTCCAATGCATGCNGCTGCTGCTGCTAAGTCGGTTCAGTCGTGTCTGACTCTGTGCCACCCCATAGAAGGCAGCCCACAAGTGTCCTCTGTCCCTGGGATTCTCCAGGTAAGAATACTGGAGTGGGTTGCCATTTCCTTCTCCAATGCATGCACACATCCTAGGTCGCTTCAGGCATGTCTGATTCTGTGGGACCCTATGGTTAGCAGCCCATCTGGCTCCACTGTCCACAGGATTCTCTAGGCAAGGGTATTGGATGGAGTGGGTTGCCATTTCCTTCTCCAGAGCTACACACAAAAATATGATTAAATGTCAATAACATGATAGTTCAGAAACACTGAGTAATAATACTTTTAATATTCACATAATTTATTAATATAATATAATATTAAAATTTACTATAATATGGTCCTCTGTCCAAGGGATTCTCCAGGCAAGAATACTGGATTGGATTGCCATGCCCTTCTCCAGGGTAGATTTTTTTTCCTGACACAGAGATTGAAGCTGCGTCTCTTATCTCTCCTGAATTGACATGCAGGTTCTTTACCACTAGCACCACCTGGGAAGCCCATAATAAAATATTTATATACAGTTAGAAAACATAAAATAATAGTGCTTATGGATATGTAAATAGTCATAGTATCAGGTTGATCAAAATGAGATCGTATGGAAAAACTTGAAATTTTGACCAACCCAATATATTAAACATTATTTATATACTATTGGAAAACATGTAAAATAATACCCTATAGTTATATACTGTTCATGGATATGTATATATGCATGCTCAGTTACTCAGTTGGGTCAGACTGTGGCCCCATGGACTGTAGCCCACCAGCTCCTCTGTCCATGGGATTCTCCAAGAAAGAATACTGGAGTGGATTCCCATTCCCTTCTCTAGGGGATCTTCCTGACTCAGGGATCAAACCTGCATCTCCTGCATTGTGGGTGGATTCTTTACCTCTGAGCCATTGTGGAAGCCCTGGATATATGTTTAGTCATAGTATAAAAACATACTAGATGGGTAAACCCAAATTCAGGATACTAGTTTACTCCACTGAGAGAAAGGAAGGAGCACCTACTAGGGAAAGGGACACAGGAACTTCAATTGTATCTGAGATGTTTCGTTTGTCAAAATCCAATAACCCCACAGACCACAAGGGTCGATGGCAAAGTCTGTGAATCTGACAGAGTTGAGTAGTGAGTATTTGAATAATCAGTATTTTATTTCAATCATACTTCTTTTTATATTTGAAATATTTTTAATACATAAAAAGGAGTTATTATAAATATACAATTTTAATAACCAGAGGCCTATTTTCCCAAGAGGTTGTGATTATATGATTTCAGAGCTAGCTTCTCTCTTCTTTGAGAAACCAACCAGATCACAAGTGAGGCAATATTTATTTTATGCCTGCCATTTATCTCCAACAACTGTGATGCTGAAGAAAACTCTTGAGAGTCCCTTGGATTGTAAGCTTCAATACTTCGGCCACCTGATGCAAAGAACTGACTCATTAGAAAAGACCCTGATGCCGGGAAAGATTAAAAGCAGGAGAAGAAGGGGACGACAGAGGATGAGATGGTTGGATGGCATCACCGACTCAATGGACATGAAGCTCTGGGAGTTGGTGATGGACAGGGAAGCCTGGCATGCTGCGGTTCATGGGGTCGCAAAGAATCAGACACACTGAGTGACTGAACTGAACTGAACTGCCATTTATCAGGCACAGAGCGAGGTCCTGGCAATACAGTGTGAGAGACCCAACCAAGGAGAGTATATATATATATATTCCAGTGGGATTAAAAATGTACATCTGCTAATCATGATAAATGCCATGAAGGGAAGAGCAGGAACTGAATAACTGTGGGGCAGGCACATGCTGTGGCAGGTTTGGCTGCCAGAAATTATGCACATGCCCTCTTCCTTGCTTTCCTCCATGATGCAGGTTGAGAAGCTAATTGTGATTTTCCAGACTCTTTTGCACGCAGCACAGTTCTAACCAATTAGATATACTTAGGTGACTCTGGGGGCAGGGGCCTTTCCCAAAGAAGAAAGCCCTTCTGCTCCCTTATCTCCTTGCATGCCACTCTGCCTGCAGCCCAGATGTGATGCTGGGCGTGGAACAGACATCTTGACATGATGAAGATGGAAGCCATATGTTCTAGGGGTGGAGCAGAGGGCAGGTTCCTGGGCTCTTGATGCTGTAGCTGAGTCATGGTACGGGCCGTGAGCTGTTTACTCTGAACTTCATTTTAGCAAGTTATAAAGATCTACTCATTTTTAATAAGATTTCTTTCTGCAGCCCAAATCATTCCAAATACTTACCTTCTAGAAGATGTGACTTTTACGTTGAGAGGAGGAGTGTGAGAGGTAGCAAACCCTGCAGAAAGGAGTGTGGGACAGGGGAGGGGGAGGATGACAAGGCCAGCAGAGGAGGGGACAACAAGTTTGAGGCCTGTATGAGGAACTCAGGAAAGCCCCCGACACTGGAGCTTGATAAATGGATCAATTTGCAATTGGCTGGGAATCTGAATATTTGACTCTCAAGTTCCAGGCTAAAAACAGTGCAGTTGATTTATAAACAAAGATGAAGGTTGTTGCTATTTTAAGAGACTCCTCTCTATAAAACAAAGAATTAACGTCTAACCATTTTGCTTGAATTTTTAAAAGTGAACTCTACCTAGTCCACCTTAAATCCAGAGATAAAGCTTCCTCTACCCCTTCCTCTACCGCCTAGGAGGGGAAAAAAAAATTAACATCTCCCAGTTTCCCTGACATAAAGTAAATTGCAATGATAGGATTTAACTAGAGTCTAGCCAACCGTGTCTCAGGCATTCCCTGTGTTACAAAGGTTTCCATTTTGTTCTGTATTTGTTTGAATGGAGAGAGGCAACTTCATTGTCGACAAGAGTCTGACTTGAACTACACAACAAAATTCTAGTTGCTTTAATCCTGTCCTCACTGGGCATTAAGGAAAGGGTTGGCTTACTTTCTAATGTGCTTCCTACTAGTCGATTTCCAGAATCTTATACTTTTATAGCAAACGAAGGTTATTTTATAAGACAGCACTTGCTGCGCACCTGGGTAGGCAGAGTGCCGGCTCAGGCAAGAAGCCCATTGCTTGGAAGAAAATGTGCATTTTCATCTGAAAGGTCTTAATTTGACAGGTATTCTGCAAGTTTCCGCTTGGCTATTTTCGAATAGACCTGTATATTTATTATTAGTTTCTGGATCTCTCCCTCCTCTTTCAGCTTTCTGCAACTAAACTCTAGCTATCTAATCTTTTTACTCTTTCATCCGAGTCCTCTCCTCAGGCTCCTGGATTCACTCACCCTTGTTATTCTCCGCACTTCTTCCAAATTGCCTGTGCTTCCCTAGGAACCAAGGTGGCGGGAACACAGCCTGAGGGGCCAGGTGCTACTCAGCAAGAACTGGCCACAGAGGAACTGGTACTCCGTGCCCTTCTGCACAGGCAGCCTCAGCCTGGACTTCCCTTTCATCCCGCCAGACTGCCTGTCTGCCCTGAATTTAATTTGTGACCACTGTGCCCCCTGGGCCTACTTTGGCCTCACTGCTTTCTGGGGTCGCCTTCCCCGAAACCAGCTCTATGTTTGGATTCTCTTCCCCCAGGTGTATTCACTGTCTTGCCTTTTTCAAATGCTCACAAAGTTATTATTCCCAGCCTACATCCCTCAAGTCTCAAAGGTTGTTTGCATTTTATTTCTGTTGCCTGAGCTGCTCACAATACTTTTCAAATTGGAACCATTAGTGAATTCCAAAAACATGCAGCCTCTTCCCTTTTTCCATCCAGGTCATGAATAAGAATGTGTAAGTAAGAGTCAGACCCACAGTTATGCCAACACTGGATCAGGCTGCACTTATTAATTCTTCAGTGGTTACCCTGCCCGCTTCCAGCAGCACTCAGAACATTCTCAGTTTAAAGGAGTTTTTCTGCTAATTTTAAATCCACGTACTCAACCTTCCAAACATTTATTGGGAATTATGCTAGGTTGCTGTGAGAGATTCCAAATCATGTAAAAAACAATCATCGCCCTCCTCTTTCAGAGGCTTCTAGAATCATAGAGTACACGTATACCGTGGAGATATTGCAGGTTTAATTTCAGACCACTACAACAAAGCAAATATCACAATGCAGAAAGTCACGCAGATTGTTTTAGTTTCCCAATTCATATAAAAGTTTTGCTTACACTGTGCTGTAATTGATATGCAACAGCATTATGTCTAAAAAAAACAGTGTGCATAATACATGGTTAAAACATACTTTATTGCTGAAAAATGCTAACTATCTTTAGTGAGCTGTAATCTTTCTTGCTGGCGGAGGATCTTGTCTCCATGTTGATGACTGTTGGTTGATCAAAGTGGTGGCTGCTGAAAGCTAAGGTTCTTGTTGTTCAGTTGCTCAGTCATGTCCGACTCTTTGAAACCCAATGGATTGCAGCGTGCCAGGCTTCCCTGTTCTTCATCACCTCCCAGAGAGTGCTCAAACTCATGTCCATTGAGTTGGTGATGCCATCCAACCATCTTGTCCTCTGTCGTCCCCTTCTCCTCCCACCTTCAATCTTTTTTAGCATCAGGGTCTTTTCAAATGAGTCAGCTCTTCAAATTGGGTGGTCAAAGTACTGGAGTTTCAGCTTCAGCATAAGTCCTTCCAATGAATGTTCAGGGTTGATTTCCTTTAGAATTGGTTGGTTTGATCTCCTTGCAGTCCAAGGGACTTTCAAGAGTCTTCTCCAGTACCACAGTTTGAAAGCATCAATTCTTCAATGCTCAGCTTTCTTTATGGTCCAACTCTCACATCCATACATGACTACTGGAAAAACCATAGCATTGACTAGACGGACCTTTGTTGGCAAAGTAAGTCTCCATTTTTTTAATACACTGTCTAGATTTGCATAGATTTTCTTCCAAGGAGCAAGCATCTTTTAATTTCACAGCTGCAGTCACCATGCACAGTGATTTTGGAGCCAAAGAAAATAAAGTCTATCACTATTTCCATTNTGGCAAAGTAAGTCTCCATTTTTTTAATACACTGTCTAGATTTGCATAGATTTTCTTCCAAGGAGCAAGCATCTTTTAATTTCACAGCTGCAGTCACCATGCACAGTGATTTTGGAGCCAAAGAAAATAAAGTCTATCACTATTTCCATTGTTTCCCCATCTTTTTAGCATGAACTGCTAAGTTGCTTCAGCCATGTCCTACGCTGTTCAACCCCATAGACAGCAGCCTACCAGGCTCCCCCATCCATGGGATTCTCTAGGCAAGAACACTGGAGTGGGTTGCCATTTCCTTCTCCAGTGCATGAAAGTGAAAATTGAAAGGGAAGTCGCTCAGTCGTGTCCGACTCTTCGAGACCCCATGGACTGTAACCTACCAGGCTCCTCCGTCCATGGGATTTTCCAGGCAAGAGTACTGGAGTCGGGTGCCATTGCCTTCTCTGAAGAATGTGCTCAATAAATGTTCATAAATGAGTGAAAAGGAAGAAAAAATGTGAATATTTTTGGCAAAGTTAAAAAGCGACCACGCTTCATAGGATTCCAATTAAGTAGATCCTCCCTGCACCCTCTTCCTTCTTCCGGTCTCTGAAATTCAAAGATCTGAGAATTACTGGTCTGTGGTTAAAAAGATAACTCAGCTTGGGCCTCTGGATATAATGGCCTACATGAACAGCCTTTAAAAGCTTGTGGGAGGTGATAGTAGGGAGAAGCCAAAGTGGGGCTGGTCCTCTGCTCTTTGAGATGGCAATTTCTTTGATCTAATTTTAGTTCTGGAGTTCTGAAAGTCTGGGCTTAGGCTCTCGAAGTCTTAAGTAAATGTCAAAAGAGAAAAGGAGCAAAGAAACGTGGTACCCATCTCAAGGTTAAGCTCTGCATTTTAGAACAGTTTATTTGTAAATCTTACCCAATGTGCTGACAAAGTCTAAAGATAGAAAAATTTACTTATGGTATAATCTTATCCATACACCAATTAGCTATACAGCTTCTCAAATCATAACCTATGGACTATATATTAGAAAAGCAAGATTCTGAGCCAACCAATCAGATTTACATTCCCTGTGGCAGGTTGTGTTATAGGACTTGGATTGTTCTATCAGATAATTTATTGGGATCCAGATGCTCCAGTTTCTGATCTTCCCTGAGTAACTGTCAGGTACTCTTGTCCAAAAATAAGGCAGTTTGTATTTAACTGTAGGCTCCCACACTTGTCAAATGATCTCTAAAGAATATGAAATTGCTTGTCATCTCTGTTAAAATTTCACATGAGTAAGATTTTGGCTATCTGTGTTGTAATTAAAAGCTCAATTGAAAGAAATTCTGAAATCATTATCAACTTTTTAAGGCATGAATCATCCCACTGAAAAGCAAGCTGTTTATAGCTTAGGATTTTCCTAGCATTCAAAAGGTGGTTGAATAGGCTGAAGGAAAGGATAAGGTCAGACCAATTAGGCAAAAGCAAGAGGCAGACAGTGATATTAGTTCCAGGTAGCAATTCCTCTTGCTGACACTAGTGTGTATAACTACAAATTCTCTAATTAGATTGTGTCATTTCATTAACATTAAGGACCACTGTCCCTAATGAGTCTCTTCAAAATGAGCAAACAAGAGGCAGCTTATCATTATGCTTCTCATTTATACTATGCCTATCTACTAGAAGAATATTATTGGAAAAATTAATAGTATTACAGTGGGTGCCACTCCATGTAAGCACATTTTGTTCTTAGGAAATGATTAGCCTAAGTGGTTGATCATATTCATTGACTATACAGAGTAGGCGTCAGTAATGAGAGTGAAGTAAGTATGTGTGCACATCTGAAGAGGAAACTCACCATTTTATAGCCATAACTGAGGTGGGATAAGAAAGCAGCGTCTGCCTGGAGATAGTTAAACCAGGCAATTTCTTAAGTCAAAATATGAATTATTAATAGTAATAATTCAATAGCAATCTCCATTTATTGAGAACTTACTATGTACTAGCAATGAAGCTAAGCCCTTTAAATTCATGATCATACTTAATCCCCACAACTCCATGATAATCGTGTCATAGCTTGTAAGTGGTAATCAGGAAGCAAACCAGTTTGACTCTAAAACCAGTACCAATAACCATAAGGCTGTACATGTTAGATACAGATTCTACAGAGATTAGAGCTTCTGGGCTGTTTTAATTATTATTCCAGCCATGCTATCAGCCTGGATTTAGCCAGTACATCTAGGATTAAGGTATCTAGGCATTATACTGAGCTGAAGGAGCATCTGTGGGTATTTTTTCCTTCCATTCATTTGGAAATTGTTTGGACATACTGGAAAACACTATTTTCAAGAAGAAAATGACTTAACCTTTTCTTTTGTGATTGTAACACTAACTAGCAGATAGCAATAAAGCCTGATTTTTAAAAGTAGCACCAATTCAAAT
Organism: Neotragus pygmaeus; assembly: GCA_006410875.1. NCBI lineage: Eukaryota > Metazoa > Chordata > Mammalia > Artiodactyla > Bovidae > Neotragus > Neotragus pygmaeus. Next base: position 850,179 of record SJYV01049284.1, on the reverse strand, counting down.
TTTCCCAACTTTCTATTAAACAGAAGGGGTAAATAGTACTCCTAGTGTGTAGTTTAAAACTTCTAATGCATGAGAATAACATATATTGGAAGATGCCAAGTAAGAAGCAGCAGCAACCTTGTTTTACAGAACTGCCCATGGTGTATACCTGATAATAGGGACACCTCAGAAAATCTGCACTGTCTTGATTATGATTCCAACCATGTTACCTTCCTACCATGTGCTTCACTATCTGGAAAAGGGAAGACTTATGTGTGACGAGAGCAGAGGGTGCTTATTGATGGAGCATGGGAAGAAATGTTGAAGATTGGATTGTGTTTAATATGGCAAGGCTCCTGAAAGTCCGAATGTCTGTCTTCAGGGTGAATGCCTCCAGGAAGTCGGGCATAGTTGACTGCATATCAGATCTTTATATCTTTGAATGAAGTAGTTTCTAATATACTCAAAGGCAGATAAACAAGGGCTATTTTAAGGGGAAGACAATGTGTATGTGTGCGTGGGTGTGGCTAACACAGCATTGCTGGAGAAAAGCTTATGCATAGAGGTGGGAGAGGAGCAGCAAATGAGCCAAGGGTGCAGAGGAGGAAAGCTTCAGTGGCTGGTGTGAGAGCAACCCTGAGAAGGACAATGAAGGGCTTCTGAAGATGATTTCACCTGCTAAATCAGTGGGTTTGGTCCTCAGGGGAATGTGTAAATACTAATGACCTTGTCCTGAAGCCACGAAGCAAGATCCTCCTCCACTTCCTCATCACTCATTGTCTTTCTTCCACCCTTGGAGGTGTATGAGTCCTTCCTGCACAGAGCCAACCTTTCCTGTGGATCCCATCCCCTCCACCCCTTCCACTTCATTTGGGGAGATGCTACCTCCTTTTTCTCTGTTTTCTTATATATTTCTACTTTTCCTGTTATTGGTTCCTTGCATTCATCCTCCTGTGCATGCATGCTAAGTTGCTTCAGTCATGTCCAGCTCTGTGTGACATTACATATCATAGTCCACCAGGCTATTCTGTCCACAGGATTCTCTAGGAAAGAATACTGGAGTGGGTTGCCATGCCCTTCTCCAGAGGATCTTCCCGACCCAGGGATCAAATCCACGTCTCTATGTCTCCTATGTCAACCGCATTTGCAGGTGGTTCTTTACCACTAGAGGCACCTGGGGAGCCCCTTCATCCTCCAACCTTAATTTAATTTCTCTCCTCCTGAAATAAACTGCTCCTGGCCCTGCATTCCCTCTCCTCCCTCTCATCCAAAATTCTCTGCAAAGAAAGACCTGCACTCATTCTCCCCACATTTATTTTTCAGTAATTGTAGTTGATTGCCACCTCTGCAGTGAGATCGCTTTGATCCAGTTACCTGGAGTCACAGTTAAGAGTCTTCTTAAGTCCTTATACTAAATGTTATTGCTTTGGTTCTCCTTTTCATCCCACCACTTTCCTGATCCTCTGTCCCTCTGGCCTCTGCACTATGATGCTTTATCGAGTCCCTTCACACCATCGCATTGTCCCCTCTAGGGTTTCAGCTTTCTCTTTGGCCTACTCTCTAAACTCTGCCCTTCCAAAGTTTTTGTCCTCGCTTCTCTTCTCTGATGGTTTTAATCACCACTAAAATGCTCATGACTTACAAATCTGAATTTCTTTCTCAGATCTGCTGTTCACAATTCAGGACCATATATCCAGTTGCCTCCTGGACACCTTCACTCCAATGTCTTACAAAAACCTTGAGAAAAACATGATAAAAAAAATGAACATGTCTCCTAGGTCATATATCCGAGTCTCCCTCAGTATTCTGTACATAAACGACTAGATCCAGTCAGTCAACTGTAAGCTTGAGGATCATCCTCACCAGCTCATAAAATTAATCAGTCTTTGTTACCTTGCTTCATTATTTTTTCATACTACCCTCTTTGTTCTGATTCTCCCTGCCTAAGTTCCCACTCTCACTGTCTTTCACCTGGAGTACAGCAATACTCTCCTCTCTGCTCTCCCTGACCCTCGAACCCACTTTTCATCCCCCAGAGTGACCACCTTATACCCTGGCTTTATTGGGTTTCTGTCAACAATGGGGTAAAATCTGAATCCTTAACATAGTATTCAGCCCTGCTGTAAATCTGACCTCTCAAAGACACATCTTCAGTACCATTTTTCAACTCAAACAGGGGCTCTGTATCAATTTAGAGGGGCGGGATGGGGAGGGAGATGGGAGGGAGGTTCAAAAGAGAGGGGATATATGTATACCTATGGCTGATTCATGNGTAAGAACATTAAACTGAGGCATTGTTTAAGATTTCATTTGCCCAGTAGAATAAAATAGGTATCAAATGCTACTTTTGCTCAGAAAGCTAATATACCTGTGGCCCATTACTAACACCATTTAGTGCTTTTTTTTCTTTAAGACATATAGCTTTACCTCTTGACCTAGAGAATAAGAAGCCATCTAATAACAAAGCTCATGATTTGAATGATGTTCAGAATTTTAATAATGGTTTGTTCAATATTTGAAGTCATTTTTTTAAAGATAAAGGAAAGTAAATTACATTATTTAGTTATTTCTTCCCCACTAAAGGGAAAAATATCATCTTCATAAAATATTAATACTTTCATATTCTGTTCCATTTCTAACTGACTGCTCTGTAAAGGAAAGTGTTGTTTTTGATAGATACCAAATATAGAACTCAAGATTCTTGTCCCAACATCTTCATTAGCTGCTGCACGATCCTAAAGGACAATATTCTTTTGCTTTACTTTTAAAAAACCCATGAAAACTAGAACTTGCCCATTAACAGAAAGATAATAAAATAGGCCTAAAAGAAATCAGACTGTTGTCTGATGATTATTGTCCTATAAAAGAAAGCTATTAATTTCAGCAATGATATTGGAATTCCTGGAGCCATTTTCTGGGCACATGAAAACATAAGCTTGAAGGCTAGATTTTCATATGTCAGAAAAGAGATTGTTGCAAATGCTAATAGATTTTCTTAAATTTACAAAAAATAAGAGTGAATACTTATACTTCACTTATTATATGTCAGACACTCTTCTAAGAACTTTATAGGTAGTCCTCATTTTGTCTTTCCTATCATTCTGGGAGTCTAGAGTCAGAAGCCCTAGGACATGCTCTCACCTCTAGCCAACACCTCAACCCAGGAGAGCCTTGCGTATGATTACTGTACTCCATGAGATGATTTCCTATTAAAGACTCTCTTCATGTTGAAAAATTTTATTGAAGTTACAGAAAATTAGCAAGTTAGAGTGAACAAAGACTCAAGAAATCATTCAGTTTAAACAAGATGTAAATGATGTGCTGGAGAAGGCAATGGCAACCCACTCCAGTACTCTTGCCTGGAAAATCCCATGGACAGAGGAGCCTGGTAGCCTACAGTCCATGGAGTTGCTAAGAGTCAGACACGACTGAGTGACTTCACTTTCACTTTTCACTTTCATGCATTGGAGAAGGAAAAGGCAACCCACTCCAGTGTTCTTGCGTGAAGAATCCCAGGGATGGGGAGCCTGGTGGGCTGCCATCTATGGGGTCACACAGAGTCAGACACAACTGAAGTGACTTAGCAGCAGCAGCAAATGATGTGCTAAGTGTCAAACACCTAGTTGGTGGCAGATTAGAAACTAGAACACTGCATCCTATATATTCTACTATTTCATACCCCTTTTCTTTTTTTGATTTTTTTAAACTTTATTTTACTTTACAATACTCTATTGGCTTTGCCATACATCGACATGAATCCACCACAGGTGTACATGAGCTCCCAATCCTGAATCCTCCTCCCACTTCCCACCCCACAACGTCTCTCTGGATCATCTCTGTGAGATACTCACTTGTATCAAACATATTTCCTAATCACCTACACTATATACCAGGCACCAATTTAGACCTTGGCGATATGGTTAGGGACAGAGAAAATGTCTATTCTCATGGAGTCATGCCCTTCAATTCACTAAATAAACAAGGATTTACTGAGCACCAATTATGCGCCAAGCTCCGAAGTTATGCAGAGGTGGATGGGGGGGAGGGGTAGAGTGAGGGAGGGAAGAATATAATAAATATTCCCTGATGTCTAAGGAGTTACACAAAAGACAAGGAAAAAAAATGAAATACTAGTAGGAAAATACGATAGAGAGCCCAGTTGTAGGGTAAATGTAGCCCAAGGAATTTCAGAGAAGGGGATATCCAGAGAGTGGAAAGGATGTAGGTGTGTACACTGTGGAGAAAGCAGAGAGCTGAAGGGGATGGTTGTCTACCATGAAGTAAGTAACAGCCAGATTTAGTGACATGGAACGACTTTAAAGGTATAAGCCTGAGTAAAAAACTAGGAGACACATGAAATTTAATATTTGTGTTATGTAAAATAAATGTACATGTAATAGAAAAAAATTTTTTGGTAAAGGTGTATGCAATAAAGAATGAGGCATGTAAAATGTAATAGAATGCCTGTCTATACAGAGAGAGATAAGGGAATAGGAATAAACAAAACCATTAATTCAGTGATTAAATAATAAATAAGATCAGGTCCCTCATAAACCCATGATGAAATTGTATCATGATCTGGTTAAGTCAACTCTCTACCATCAAGCCCAACAGAAAACTCAAGGTGGACTGCGAGAGATACAGTGGAACTTTGTAGACTGAAGAGACAATGTTTAGGCTGAGAGAGGAATGGAAAATGTGGTCTAGGTGAGGGGACACTAGGAAAGACCTTTATGCCTGAAAGGGAAGGTACATGTGGAGGGAGTGGGAGAAATATGGGCAGATAAATGGCTTGGATCTCTTAGGAGACCCTCAGAAGTCAGGCGGAAGCCTCAGTGCTGATGGTAGAAAATAGGAGTAGGTGAGGGATGCAGAGAAAGAGGAGATGAAGGAAGCAGAGCCTACCAGCATCTTCAGAAAGGACCCCAATGGTGAAGCACCTAGGAATTCAAACTGTGGAAGATTCAGGTGTAAGTGCACGAGGGCTGAAGTAGTGGTGCTCATACAGAAGAAAGAGGGGCTTTGCAGGTGGCGCTAGTGGTAAAGAACCCACCTGCCAAAGCAGGAGATGCAAGAGATGTGATCCCTGGGTCGAGAAGACCCCCTGGAGAAAGGCATGGAAACCCAGTCCATGCAAGGTACAGGCTGCGTATCCATTCTTCATCTCCCTTTCTTCTCCATACACACCCTGTGAGAAGACCACAGAAATGCTACAGAGATGTATTAGCTTGGTTCCTTGCGCAGGACAGTTTTTGAAAGTTTGCTTCAGTGTAGCCACAGCTCTTGAAAACAGTTAAGTGGGTCACTTGCTTAGCTTTCCTTAGTGGTAGATTAATTAGCCAGCTGTAACTCCCGGATCTCTATTTTTAAATAACGACTTGCATAAATCTCTGAAGACAAGAACTCACCACTAGTATACAGCATATTCCGGCAGCTGCAAGTTATTATGCCCAGTGGAAATTAAATATCTTTTAGGGAAATCATGCAAGATCTCGTGACAAATAGGAAATTAACCCCTGCCACCTCTGTACCCAACTCATTTCTTCGCTTGCCTGCCATCCTATTAAGCAGAGTCTCTGGGGTTCTGAAATGACAGTGGAATTGGCAATATTTTACAAAGGTATTATTCATCTATGAGCATTAGTGAAAGCTAGAGCCTTTGTCTCACACTGAATTAGAAGCTCTGGAAATCAAACACTGATAAAACACAAAATAGACTTCTACTAAAAAACTATTTTATTAACCTATGGTCAGACAGAGAAACTTATAACTTCAGGAATATAAACAAACAATTCATTTTACTTATCATTTTAAGCATCTTGTTTCCTCTGCTTAACACCTTCAAGCTCCAATTCTTTTTCCTCTGATCAAATGCATTCTCATCTGGCTATTACTTCTTTCTTTGTTTACAAGCTTCAGGTTGCAGATAACATGTGCTTTTTCACTTTCTCTTTTCATTGCCTATTTTTCACGTAAGAGTTCTTGTAATTTGTAGGAGATATGAAACACTGCATTCTTCATCAGAGTGAAAATAGAAGAAAGAGAAAGAACGGCAAGGGTCCCGAGGTCTAGAGCATTATTGAACATTCTGGTGCCATTTGTAAATGTGTGTTTAATTAACTGGCATCCAATACTGCCATAATCACCAAGCGAAAGACTTAATTTGTTTGGCCATTTTCAATAAAAGACAGAAGTCAGGCATGGTTTTGGCAGGAAACACATACCTGGATGGGTGAAAATGGATTCCTCAGATTTCCCAAGTTATTGCAAAGACTCCACAAGAAATCCCTGATTTCCCATGTAAATACCAACAGTCTAGAATCCAAGAGAATAAAAAGATGGACACAATCTCACTGTCCATTGGATAGAGGAAGGCATAAAGAAGATATGGAATATATATCCAATGGAATATTACTCAGCCATAGAAAGAATGAAATAATGCCATGTGCAGCAACATGGAAGGACCTAGAAATTATCACATTAAGTGAAGTAAGTCAGACAAAGACAAACATCAAGTGATATCACTTATATGTGGACTCTAAAATATGACACAAATGAGCTTATTTACGAAACAGACTCACAGATATACAGGACTAAGCTGTTATTGCCAAGGGTGGGATGGGAGAGTGATGGAGGAGGAGTCTGTGGTTAGGAGAGGCTAATGTTATATATAGAATGGAAAAATAATATCCTACTATATAGCACAGAAAACTATATTCAATATTCTGCAATAAACCATTATGGAAAAGAACATGAAAAAACATGTGTGTATATATATATATATATATATATATATATATATATATATGTATAACTGATTCACTTTGCTGTACACCAGAAACTAACACAATATTTTGAATCAACTATACATCAACTAAAAAATCTTTATATAGATGGCATACTTTAGGGTCAGAGGTGAAGCAGAGGTTATGAGTAAAGATCTGAAAAGAGAATGGACATGATAGCTACCACAGCACTCCTGCTTGGAGAAGCCCATCACTCAAGGCCATCACTGTGGGATCTGCTGCCATTTTATCAGCTCCCACCTTGGTTCCCCAGGCCTCCCCTTAGCTCACTACACACTGAGTGTCTCAGAGGGAAGGTTTCAAACCCCAATGATGCCAGGCAGCACTGTTTTCCTTTCATTTGAGTCCAGATGTGGGCTTTCACCTTGACCCTTTTACCTCCTATGCCAAGAAGTTAACACGGCTCCTGCCCCAGCTAATGGTTTCCAGCACTGCTGAATGAGAGTCTGTCTATCTAATCAATTATGTGAACTTCAGACTTTGGCATAAAGGTCATTATTGTGTTATGCACCTGGAATCACATTGTAATGAAGCAAATCACATTCTCTTATAGTCAATGAGGGGGAAAAAAAGCGCACAAAATGGAAATCACTCCTAGAATGACCTTGCTCGATTTCTACATCTGGCTAGCAGGGCCTGTTTCTATACATCAAGATACTGACGTTACAGCTTTGTCATACAACCAGGCAGCCCAATCCCATGTTAGCAAACATACTATTATGGAACATATGGCATAAGCCCATTAATTTTGTGCACAGTTGATGAATTCCCAGCGTAGAACCCATGATGTTTACTGATTTTCTGCCACCTTGCCCCAGGCTGCTTCCAAACATGTCAGAAAAATAAAATGTCGTCAACATTTGCATTCAGAAATTATTCAATATTTACACATGCTAATAAAAACAAAAGCTTGCTTTTTAAGGAAAGGGCAAGCTTCGTAATCAATTTTCTGAGAGGTTCCAGTGTTTGACATGTTCTGCATACACTGCATTCACTGGAATAGCAGCTTGGAAAACTCAGGTTGTCTCTCCAGCATCTCACCACTTCTTGTGCTGATAGCAGCTGAGAACAGACAACCAGCCAGGAGAGCTGAAGGTACCTGTGGACCACTCACTTCCTCTTCCTAAACAACTTGCCTTAGATTGTTTCTGATGACTGAACAAATATTTAATGAACCAGTGAATGAATTAACTAGATGAATTGCTGTGACCTGAGAGTGCCCTAAAAATTCTCTGCTCCTTTCATTAATAACCACCTCCCTCTCCAATTCTTCAGCTTTTCTCTCTTCCCTGGAATATAGTATTTGAGTTTATTAAATAGGGCGTGAAATTCTGAAAATCACTGGCAATGTTATTTTCAAGAAACAAATCACTTAACTTCTTGGAGCCTTGATTTATTTATGCATAAAATGGGTGAATTACAGTATTTGTCTTTTAAGGATTAAGTTGCAAGTGACAGAAACCTAATGCAAGTCACTTTTAATCACTTTTATGGCCGAAAGTGAAGAAGAATAAAAGAGCCTCTAGCTGAAAGTGAAAGAAGAGAGTGAAAAAGTTGGCTTAAAGCTCAATATTCAGAAAACTAAGATCATGGTATCCGGTCCCATAATTTCATGACAAATAGATGGGGAAACAGGGGAAACAATGGTTGACTTTATTTTTCTGGGCTCCAAAATCACTGCAGATGGTGACTGCAGCCATGAAATTAAAAGATGCTTGCTCACTCATTGGAAGGAAAGTTATGACCAACCTAGACCACATATTAAAAAGCAGAGACATTACTTTGTCAACAAAGGTCCATCTAGTCAAGACTATGGTTTTTCCAGTAGTCATGTATGGATGTGAGCATTGGTGTATAAAGAAAGCTGAGCACCAGAGAATTGATGTTTTTGAACTGTGGTGTTGGAGAAGACTCTTGAAGGTCCATTGGACTTCAAGGAGACTCAACCAGTCCATCCTAAAGGAGACCAGTCCTGGGTGTTCATTGGGAGGACTGATGTTGAAGGTGAAACTCCAATACTTTGGCCACCTGATGTGAAGAGCTGACTCATTTGAAAAGACCCTAATGCTGGGAAAGAGTGAGGGCAGGAGGAGAAGGGGACAACACAGGTTGGATGGCATTACCCACTTAATTGACATGAGCTTGGGTAATCTCTGGGAGTTGGTGATGGACAGGGAGGCCTGGTGTGCTGTGGTTCATGGGGTCCCAAAGTGTCAGACACGACTGAGTGACTGAACTGAACTGAAGAGAAACAGAATAAGTCTGCTGGCTCATAAGGCTGGGAAGGATTTTGGGCTATCTGACCCAGTCAGGGGATGGGAACTTGGTCCTCAAATGCTATGATTAGAATTCAAAACCATCAAACTCACTCCCTCCATCATCTCTTGACTCAGCTCTGCTTGATTAATTCTTTCCCATTTTAGCCATGCCTCCTCAACTTGAAATGAACTTGGTCACTTTCAATCCTAACTTCACATTCTTTCAGCATCATGAATCCAGAGGCTTAACTGTTTATTTTTCACTTTCAAACTGAATCCTTCTCTGGTGTGTCAGAGGAGGCCTGAAATAGGCCCTGATGGTTCCCATATTAACCTTAGGACAAGAGGCCTGATTAACTGGCATGGTGTTGTGCCTGCTCCTACACCTAGGGTGAAAGAATGTAGCTAGAGTGAATTACCAGGAGAAGGGGGATCAAAACCTTGCTGAGTAAATAAAGGAATAGACTTGACCTTATCCTAAGCCCATCTCACCAGGTTGTTATGAGCACCCACAAAAGTGCTGAACAATCAGGGGTTAATATTATGTAGATATAGGCTTTGTAAATTGCCAAATGTCATATGTGAGTCTTAGCAAATTAACTACCAATTTGATTCGTTACTGCTTTCTCTGAGTGTGGAACTGGCTTAAGTGAGTATTAACAAAACTTATAATAGCTGACATTTAAGTTACTGAAAATAAGGAACTGCTTTTCTGAGCACTTTATACATATCAACTACGACGTAGATTCTATCATTACACTCAGTTTTTATACAAATAAACTACTACAAAGAGAGGTAAAGCTAGTTGCCCAAAGTTAGTTAACCAGCAGTGGAGTGAAGGTTTGGCCACAGGAAATTTGGGGCTAGAGTTCACACTCCTAACCACCCAGCCTCAATATTTCTTGCACTAGAAATATGGGATATAGGTTGAAAAGCAACTAATACTTTGTGTTGTGCTTTTTCCTAATGTGCTGAAAACTGTATGAGATTGGTAATTATATCTATCCTACTCACAGTGGCATAAATATGTCACTTAAGGTCTACATGACTGGTATGAGACGAGTAGAGATAATTAGGACTGGGCTAGACTTTTGAGTGTCTGAATAACATTCAAATAATCATCCTTTTGAAAATGAATATGTATATCCATTTTTCTGAAATTAGGAAAAGATGCATAATATTCAGGTGCCTAATAACTTGGCTGCTAGTTAATCATGCATGACACTCATATAGCACATCACCTTTTAAAATCATTCTAGAATATGTTAGTTTGTTAATCCTTACAATATCCATGTGAGACAGGGAAGGCTCCTGACCTGCCTTTAATATTCCTACTAGCTGCTATCTAAATACTCAGTGGATAAATGAAGGAAGAAAAAAATTCAGATCAACCAAGTAAGGAAAGAAACACATACAACCAAGAATGACAGAGACATGCGGGCAATGAATGCAAAAAGAATATCCTCTGACTTAGAGGTTTGCCCTTGACATGTAAACTTTGATTTCCTGGTGGCTCAGACAGTAAAGCATCTGCCAACAATGCGGGAGACCCAGGTTCGATCCCTGGGTTGGGAAGATCCCCTGGAGAAGGAAATGGCAACCCACTCCAGTACTCTTGCCTAGAAAATTCCATGGATGGAGGAGCCTAGTGGGCTACAGTCCATGGGGTCGCAAAGAGTCGGACAGGACTGAGTGACTTCACTTTCACTTTTATCCATATAATAATTATTATTCACCTCTGATTGGTTAAAATGTAAGAAAACAGTAATCAACCCACATCAAATGTCTTTACATCAATCACTTAATCTTATTGTTGAATCATTTCCATTGATTAAACTTGCTTCTTTCTGTGAATTTTCATAATATTTTTATGTGTATACTCTATATCCTGTTTCTCACCCCAATTCAATTTTTCTCAAAAAGGATCTGCCTGATGTTAACATCTAGTATGATTTTTGCTGTGTTCAGTAGAGATTCTTTCATTTCTCTTGTCACCTGATTAAGGGGTTTTTTTCAGACAGCGTGAGATGCCAAGGTAATCCTGCCAGTCCCCTGAACACAGATGCCCCTGGCTATTGCTTCTTCACTTGTATACTGTGACTACTGTACTTCTCCTCAGTTATGGAGGCTGATGACACTGACAACCCAAAAGAGTGGAGAGAGAAAGGTACCCGAACAAGGTAATAGGGCTAAGAGGATTTGCAGCCATAAGCAATACTTTAAAAATTATTGAGAAGGAAATCCCCTTAATAGAACGGCATAAAAATCAGACTGAATGCAGGTGAGCATACAATCTTGGTTAGTAAACAATCATTTTCTAGCATGAGCTCATCCTGACCTGGCTTCAAATTGATTAAACTAATTACTTAACTGTGTGATCTCAGGCAGGTTGCTCAATCTTTTGGAGTATCACTTTCCACAGGGTAATACCCACCTGGTAAAATTACTATGGGATTAAAAAAGATAGTTCACTCACAGGCTCAGCCCAGTGCCAGGGATTTACTGAATATTCAGGAATAAAGATTACTGTCTCCAGAGTTCTTTGATGTTTTCACATTCAATTCTGAGGTATGACATTGAGACTTCTTTAAAATGATAAATCCAGGAATTCTAGATAATGACTGCCTGTGTAAAAGGAATATGCTGTGGTTTCTGTTAACACATAGTCATTTTTATCTACTCAGACTAGAAAAAAAAATGCTCTAAATCACCCCAAAGGTCAGACCCTTGCCAGCAGTTAGCAAACTGAAATGCAATGTTGACCCTGGACAAAGTCAGGGAATAGATGATGTGTCTGTGATGAGCCTGTGTTTTTCTGCTTGTTCCCTCTTCTGGAAAAGTTATCCTCACCCTATTTTATCTGGAGCAATTGAAGCCCTCCCAGATGCCTTGGAAGTTCCAATAACTAAATGACCACTTTACCTACTCATGAGTGCTATCCCAACAGGGCAGCTTAGGACTCTCAAGGTTACTTATGGTAGCTTTTGTTCATTTCCTATTGCCACATTATTAACCTGGAAGATTTTTCAACTCCTTTCCCTCCCTTCAAACAGTTACAAAGATAATGCATGATAAAGGCACTTGATGGTGCCTCTGATTGGTAAAGGAGATGTTATCAAGTTCATGGGTTAATTTCCATTGGTACAGGGAAATCTGGGCAGATCTTTTAAGAATCAATCCACTGGGGGAACATCGACAAGGAAGCATTCAAACCACGTTGCTCAAGCGGAATGAACACTTATTTCACAGACACAATTACAACCACCAGGGGAGAAAATTTTTCTGAAACTATTTAATCTCTGAAATGGGCAATAAGCTTGTCAGCCTCTTGGGCATTTCAACCTTGGTGCAATTGGTTCATAGCAAATCTTTCTATGACCAAAACCATTGGATTCATCAAATGTCTCCATTCTCTCACAATGAAAGTCTTTTAAGGCTCTGAGGGTGAGGTAAGCTCTGTGTGGGCAATATATGCTCCTCTATGTTATCAGCGCAAAACCTGGAGATACAATAGAGAAAGGAGCCTTGAAAAATGAGGATATTCATCCTGCAAAGTGTTTGAAATACTATTTCTAAAGTAATTTCCCCTACAAATCAAAAAGTCCGATTCAATTTAAGTCCAATTCAAGCTTGTGTTCCAGAATATCTAGTTAATCCTCAAAAACAAGTGTGTACTTGCTTTTGTCTCACTTTCTTCCCATCCTCCTCTGTGCCCTGTGAATTTCTTATGGCTAAGAAAAGTATTAAGACTAGAATTAGCAGAGAATTTGCTAGAACTAGCTTTTTTTTTTTCCCTATCATGTCTATTAATGACTGCAACATTATAAACAATAAAGTTAATTAGGAACTAAAGTGTCTACAGCAATTAAATATGAAGGAAGTATTAAAAAACACGGCAGGAAAGATCATATTTTTAAATCATTTAAATTGTAAATGATGCTATTGATAGAACTTTTACAAGAAATTTTGTGTTGGGAAAAAANAATTAGGAACTAAAGTGTCTACAGCAATTAAATATGAAGGAAGTATTAAAAAACACGGCAGGAAAGATCATATTTTTAAATCATTTAAATTGTAAATGATGCTATTGATAGAACTTTTACAAGAAATTTTGTGTTGGGAAAAAAAAGAAAAATCTAAAGTGAAGTGTTGACTCCATGACATTTACAGACAAATAAATATTTAGGATGGATCAATTTACAACCTTGAGCAAATGTTTCCAGACATATAGAGAGCTAATAGGAGCCATCCTTAATTTCTACTTCACTGAGTCAATGAAGAAAAAAAAATCAACTTAAAAGATTCCAGAGTAATGACATGACTCATTAGTGTTATGGCCACTTCAAATTAAAGGATTCATCTTCAGTTACTGAAAGAAGAAAATTATTAATGAATTTCATGCATGAACATTTGGAAAGGGCTACAGCTCACTCTCTGGGTGTGAAACTATCTGAAGTTGTAATCACAGGGTTTGTGATCACAGGTTTCTTGGACCAGATTCTAAAAACCAATTTTCCTCATTTTGGTTCTGTAGCTCACTGCTTGACAAACAGTGCTGGAAATGGAAGTTGTGTGTCCAGTAAGCCACTGAGAAGAGCTGAAGGGTTGCAAACTACATGGGTGCGTCCTGCAGAGAAAGGAAAGTTCTAGCTTCCTGGAAAGATATGCAGAAGAAAGGGGCAAACGAGCCTTCATTCCTCTAAGTTTATGCTATTCCAAATACAGTGGCCGCAGCTTGAGGACAAAATGGAAAGATGAGGAAAGGTCAGGTATCTTTCTGAATGCTTTACCACACTGCACAGCTTCTGCATTTGTCATTGTTTTTGGCATTTGTTCTTGAGATTGAATTTGGACAGTCTGCTTCCATTTTTAAATTCACACATTTGGCCCACTCCAGAGAGATGTCCATTTGAAGCTTCTAGTAATGAAAGCTTGCTGTTTGAAGGAACTCTGTTGAATGCGTTGTCTTATTCCTTGCAAACAAGTTATATAAACAGTAGTCTCATGGGTAAAGTCAAAGGAGAAGTCCAGAATGTGATGACTACAAGGGATTGGGAAGTTTGTAGCTAGCGGTGCTGCCTCCTGTACCATTTATGTAAAAGGTGTTAGATTAATGTACTCGCTACATTAATATTTGAATATTAATATTCAATCTTAATATTCAATCAAGTTTGAATATTGCCAAAACAACTGGGCGTTTGTTCACTGGCTCACAGGATGACCTATACCCATATCTATTTCTAAGTTAGAGATTAAAGGAACAGAGGCTTATCTTTAAGGAATTCCTTTCTAATGGCCAGGAATCATGGCAGTTTTATCTACTCACACAATTGTATTTCTTCCTTCTCTGTGTTTGAATTGCAGAAAAACAAAGCATGGCGTTCCCAGTTGAAGTCTTCAGGTTGACAGCTTGATACTCTGATCTATTTTCATTTACTTTAAATTTAAATTCAAAGCCAGTGTTCATAGGTGTCTTCACACCAAGCTGCAAGCCTCTGGGAAATACTCCTTGGCTCATCTGTTTATCTAAAGTTTGGCCTCTTCATTATGATCAATTAATATTTCAGAAAGTTAATCTTTTTCTGAGATTGGAATAGATGTCACTTTCTGGAAAGCCATTTACATTGCTATTCATTTTCTTTTCAGTGCCTGTTTCTGACTAAAAAAAATGCACTGATGATTTCATAATGAGAGCATATTATGTAGNCTAAAGTTTGGCCTCTTCATTATGATCAATTAATATTTCAGAAAGTTAATCTTTTTCTGAGATTGGAATAGATGTCACTTTCTGGAAAGCCATTTACATTGCTATTCATTTTCTTTTCAGTGCCTGTTTCTGACTAAAAAAAATGCACTGATGATTTCATAATGAGAGCATATTATGTAGAAATGAAAATATAATCTTTGAAAAGCATGACTTTTTATGTGTTAGGTAACATTTCTTTTCAATTTTCTTTTTCATGAGATTTTTTTTCTTTTCTAAATGGAAATACGTGTTAGAAGAGAAATTAAATATATATCAGGATTTCTTTTTTCTATATTTTTTGAACTACTATAAATTCTATAGGGACAAGATGATTAAAGTCCTTCATTTTTAAAGAATTCTCTTTCAGAAATCTTAGAAGCTGGAAACAAATTGTTTTTAATTATTATTTAAATTTGGTTTAAGGGCACTGACTATACCACATTATTTAAAGAAACAAAATATTTGCATCTATTTCTCTCTAATATTCATACAATATGTTGGATTTTAAAAGCAATACTATTCAAAATGTGAAAGATATCAATAAAGTCACTGACTATGAGTATTGCAGGGCTATTTATTCACTTACCTCATGATTTAGTTAACATGTAAATGATGAGCACCTACTATGCATGATTACATATGCCAAGTGTTACAGCAAGCATTGGGGCTTCCCTGGGGGCTCAGCTGGTGAAGAATCCCCGCCTGCAATGCAGGAGATCTGGGTTTGATCCCAGGTGGGGAAGATCCCCTGGAGAAGGGAATGGCTATCCACTCCAGTGTTCATGCCTGGAGAATCTCATGGACAGAGGATCCCGGGTGGCTAAAGTCTACTGGGTCATAAGACTGAGTGACTAACACTTTCACTTTCAAAGCAAGTACGAACATGAATGAAGTATAGTTCTTACCTTTAAGAAATGCATAATATAGTCATATGGGCAGATATAATGAAGTAACAATATAGGGCAGAAGGTTCAAAATGTTATGGGATTTCTAGCTCAAAAGACTTACTGCAGGTACTGCCTTTCTTCTCAAATTACTTCTGATGTGACTTTATAGCAAACCATTATGAAAGCATGGCATGGGACTTCCCTGGTGGTCCAGTGGTTAAGACACCACGCTTCCACTGCAGAGGGCATGGGTTTGATCTCTGGTTGGGGAGTTAAGATCCTGCATGCTGTGTGGCACAGACCGAAAATAGAAAAATGAAAAAAAGCATGGAAAGACTGGAAAACTGGCCATCCTAACAGCAGAGCAGTACACTGACAGGAATTTGGGAAGAAATAAATAAGAATAGATTGACAGATCTTTCTGTCCCATGTATTAATTGATTAATGTAGTTTTTGGTAGACCAATTCACTCACTGAGAATTTTTTTCAAAAAGCAGAAAAACACAAAAATCCTCTCTTTAAATATTTATATATGTAGCTTCAGAAATAATAAGAACTAGAGAGGCTAAAATTGTGGAAAGGGGAGACTCTCGGAAGGATGTAGTAATCATCTTCAGTGACAATTTCCCTGGAAGCATGCTGATTCTTGCAAGGGGAGGCTGGAAACCAGGGGTCTCACTGGGCAGAGGACCACTACTGAAGACAAAGAAACCAGCAAATACTTGGCATTTAGTTGAAATGGACTCACAATTGGATACCAGGGGAGCTTCAAGTGATAAGTGATTTCTCCCTCAAGATATATATATACTCTTGAAAGTATACAAGATAGAAGACTAAAGACATAAACTACAAACTTTGAGACGTAAAGTGGAAAAACCTGTCATCTCCTATGCTAAGAAGACAGACTTGCTATGGCTAATGGGCCTAGTAAATAGGGCAGGCTCTTAATTGAAAGTATAGAGGTCTCTGGATGAGAGGCAGGAGAAAACAGCAATAGACTGCGTTTTATTTCAGTTCAATAAAAACTTCAATAAAGCCCTCAAACTGGTTGATTCCTAAATGATTTAAATAGTCCCTCACTTGGCACTTCCCTGGTGATTCAAATGGTAAAGAATTTGCTTGCGATGCAGGAGAGATGGGTTTGATCCCTGGTTGGGGAAGATCCCCTAGAGAAGGGAATGGGAACCCACGCCTGTTATCTTGCCTAGAGACTCCCATGGACAGAGGAGCCTGGTGGGCTACAGTTCCTGGGGTTGTGAAGAGTCAGACACGACTGAGTGACTAACAATTTCACTCTACCTCGCAGGAGAAAAAATTATCCTTCTCTGATGCAAGATCACAATATCTGGGACCTCTTCAATATTTATACTCAGTATTTATGCTTCAGTGGCAACTGCCATGCAGAATAAGCTCTTAGCCTTCATCACACAGTTGAACACACATTTGGCTAAGAATGTAGAGAACTGAAAGAGGAGTAGTGGCTGGGCACCTGACTGCCGCCCAACCCCCGTGAGGTGAACAGAGCAGTGATGACACGCGTGAGACGCAATGGCATTTGATGTCACTGCATGCCCTTCTCAGTGTAAACCTATACGGCTACTGCTTCAGTTCAACCTCAAATCCCATACACAATGTCTATTGTGATCCATATGAACTAAAAACATATAACCGAGAGAATTCTTAGAAATGTTGTTCAGCTGAGCATAAGTGACACAATAAAAAACCACCAAAGAATCTATACAAAGAATTAGATGGAGATCGCAGAAGTAAAATAGTGTCTTACATTACAATAAGAACTAAATTGATCCATAGAACACCAAACTGGACAGAGCTGAGGGAAAAAAAGATAGTGAACTTGGAGCGTCAAGGGAAAAGATCCAAATGGAAGCACAGAGAGAGAAATCAAAGAATCCGTGCAGAGAAGAACAGAGTAAAAGAGAAATATTATGACATGTATGTAATTGGTAAATCACAAGGAGAAGGGATAACCAAAAAGGAACAACATTTAAAGAGATGAGAGAACAAAATTTTTCCAATTGAGGAAAAACATTATTTTACAAATTCAAAATGCTCAGCAAACTACAAGCAGAATAAATAATTTTAAAAATCATTAAGGTACATCATTAAGAAACTGAGTTTTAAAAGAGAAATAAAAATAATAAATCTTAAATGCACTCAGGGCAAGAAAAAGACACTATCTTCAAAGGAATGCCAGTAAGAAAACAGCTGACTTCTCAATAGAAATGAAGTAGGCCAGAAGACAATGGAATAATACCTTAGAACTGTTCAAAAGTAATTGTTAATATGGCATTCTACACCCAGAATGGAATAATATGGAATTCTACACTCATTCTACACTCAAAAATTAAAAATATATATATTACTATATAAAGTAATTAATTTATTGTCAGTAGGATTGTACTAAAGGGAATATTAAAGAAAGTTTTTGGGCCAAAGGGGTATGATCATAGAGGAAAATACAGAAATGGAGGAAGAAATTAGAAGCAACATAGAGATATGTGGGTAGATATAGCTGAATATAAATGGCATAGAATTCATGATGAGGTTTGACAGAAAATAGCAAAATTATCCTTAAATAAAAAATACATTAATTAAAAAATGTTATGTTTAAGGAATTTAAAATATATGTAGAATTAAAATGTGTAACAACTGTAATACAAAAAGGATAAATTATATTATTATAGAAGATGTAAAAATAATCATTTGTATTAGGCTATAATAAGTGGACAAATGTTTTGATCTCAACCATTGAAAGAATTATTTTAAATGTAAAGCCGATAATATATTCAATAGAAAAAAAATAAATGACAAAAATAACTTATTAATCCCAAATAAGACAAAAAAGTAAAAGGCATTTAAAAAAGCATTCAGATGGGCCAAATGTTAAATAATAAGAAAGTGACTGTAAACCCAAATACATAAGCACACTAACTATAAATGGACAAAACAGTTTAAGTAAAATATTAATATTTTCAAAGGCTGGGTCTTAAAAAGTTACATGTGCTTACAACAATAAGGAGGTACTATGTACCGGGTAAATACTAACTGAAGAAAGCTGGTATAGCTATACCAATATCAGCCCCAAAATTATAAGACCAAAAGGATAACTAGGACTAAACAAGGTCATATAATAAAGCGCCAGCCCACCAGGAAGATAAAATAATTTTAAATCTAAATGAATCTGATATTAAAAAAACTTAGAATTTGTAAGCCATACAGATAAAAGAAAAGTGAGGGCCTCCAAAATAAGTGAAAATTTCCAGAAGAACCTCAACTAACCAAAAGATTAGAAGTAGTGATGAAGGCTAAAAGTAATAAGCTGGGTGAGTGGTCAGGTACTTTTGTTCTGCGTGTGTGTATGAACTCTACTATGGCAACCCCTGGCTCTCAGAGCAGCCAACTACAACGATTGCCCTTAGAATTAAGGTCTAAGTATAGGTATATAAGGGACTTTTCAGGTGGCTCAGTGGGTAAAGAGTCTGCCTGTATGGTGAGAGACCTGAGTTGGATCCCTGGGTCAGGAAGATCCCCTGCCAAGATAAGAGGCTACAGTGAGATAGAGTGCCAAGATAAGAGGCTGTGAACTATCCCTAAAGAGAGGCCTGTCTAGTTATGTGTCTCTCTTCCCTTGTTTAGTCCCGGGAACCAAGGCTCCTATTATCAAACCTGTATTTGCTGCTGGGTCAATAGAGAGATTCTCGTTTGTGCTGACTAAATAAATGTCACTATCAATACTTTTCAGTCAAGATCCTCAGATACATCATGAGCAAACCTGCACAAATTGCTAAACATTTGATGGAAGCAACAGCGTGAAGAGTCACTGACTCAACAAACAGAAAGTAACCACCAAGAAAACAGAAGTTAGCAAAGGAAACAAGGAAAAAACTGTGTATAATTAGAGATACACACTTTTTAAATCTCATAAATATTTTAAAAATATGTTATCTGTGATAAAAGCAACTGGCGGCTATGAAAAATAAATTAGCAGAGTTCTTGGAAATTAAAAACAGAATTATGATAAACATCAGCAGAATAGTTGAAAACTGAATAATGAACTAGAAGATCAAAATGAGAGATTCTCCTGCAAAACAGTACAAATGACAGAGTTGAGTATGAAAGAAAAAGCGACTCTTGGAGAATGGAAGGCCATACTGAGTATTAATCACGATTAATGAAACAACTAGCTCTATCTGCAT
The DNA here is from genome assembly GCA_006410875.1 of Neotragus pygmaeus. Classification (NCBI taxonomy): domain Eukaryota; kingdom Metazoa; phylum Chordata; class Mammalia; order Artiodactyla; family Bovidae; genus Neotragus; species Neotragus pygmaeus. Next base: position 830,286 of record SJYV01049284.1, on the reverse strand, counting down.
GATTGTAAAGCTGTATTAGTACAATAGTCACTAGCTATACATGGGTATCTAAATTTACATTTAATTTAGTTAAATTGTAATAAAATTAAAAATTCATTTTATTTAACTACTACCCACATTTCAAAGGCTCAATATCATAAGTGATAGGCAACTACTATTTTGGACAGTACAGGGAATAAAGATTACTTACAGAAAAACAAGGAACTGACTGATGCCAGTTTCTTCAGAAAATTTGGATTCCCAAAGCTTATAGAACCAACCATGTCTTCAAAGTTTTAAGGAAACATGAGTTTCAACCTAGAATTTTACATTTAAATTATTTTGCAAATGTGAAAATGAAATTGACGTTTTACAACACGTTCTTAGAATGTATTATCTTATAGGTTCTTTTTGAAGGGAGCACTTGAGGGTATGCTCCAGAAAACAGTTGGTAATAAGGCTGTGACACTTAAGGCAGTTTCCATGGATAATTACTAAGAAAGCTCTTTTAAAAAAATTAAACTGAATATATAATTGGTGATCACTTCAATAAAATATAGGAAGGGGCAGGAAGGTGGAGAGAAATTGAAAAAATACTAAGAATCTAGTTCAGGAGGTTAATTTGAGAAGTACTTAATGTAAACACAGAATTTGAAATTGTAGGTTTTCATAGTGTATTTAAACATATATGAAAAAAATGAAATGTATAATTACTAAAGAAGGAATGAAGAAAAAATAAAATCAACTAAATATAGAAAAGGAGAAATAAGAACATCAACACAGAATACATATTTCAGTTATTATAATAAATGTGAATTAATTAAAATACTTTATTTAAAATAGATGCTGTATAGGACATGTAATTAGTTTCAGCTACATGATCTTTATAGTAGTCACACCTATATTAGAATGGCACAGAAAAGTTGAACATCAAATTTTACCAGTAAAGCAAGACTAACCCTAGGAATAATAAATGTGCTTGAGTTTAAATGAAAAGAACTAAAATGATTGTGTATTAAAATATAAAATAAACAGCATAAGGTAAACTTATTAGAATTATATAAAGCAAAATAAATTTACAATTATAATCAGACACTGCAATATACCTCTCTGAAAAATCAGCAAACTGAAGTAGTCATAAGTAAACAAGAATTTAGATTTTTTTATATTAAAAATTACCATGTATTTTAAAATATATACAGGTAAAACTTCATATCAACTAATGACTCAGTTTTAATACCCATAGAACATTTGTAAAAACTGGCTACATAAAGCTACAAAAAATTCATGCATTTTGGAAAGGAGAAATTACAGTCTCCATTTTCTGACTAGATAGAGTGAAAAACAAGCCATCCGTTCCTACAAAACAAAGAAAACTGATAACAAGATAACTCTCCAATTATAAATGCAAAAAATATTTTACTTTTAATAAATCTTGACTTTAAGAAGAAATCAAAGTTAAAATCAAAATCTACTTAGAAGTGAATAAGACTGATTACATATCAAAATGGCTAACCTAAAGGTAAAATAAATTTTTAAAGTGTGGCCTTTAAATACACCAATTAGAAACAAAAAGAATATAGGAAATAATTAAATTATCAACTTAATAATGTTAAAAACAAAAAAGCAAATAAAAGAATGTTAAAAGAAGGCATTAATAAAAGTAGAAACTAAACACCATAGCAATAATTGAAGGTAAACTTTAAAAAAGATTGATTAATCACAGTTAAACCTGATTCTTTCCAAGAGTAAAGAAGATCTACAAAAAATTGACAAGTCTAATAGAAAACCATATGAGATAAGTTAGGTAAAAATAAGAAGTAATTAACTTTTTATATGCCTAAAATAAAACATTAAGAGCATACTTAAAAATTATATTCACTAGAACAATAAAACTAAAGCACAAGGACATAAATCTATACAAAATATGCAAGATCTATATGAAGAAAATGATGAAATTTTAATATAAGACATAAGTGGAGACCTGAATAAATGAAGCAATATATCATATTTTGGGGTGAGAAAAGTTCATATTTTAATTGTTGATTTTCTCAATATAAAGCTACAAATTTAATAAAATTTCAATCACAATCCCAGGGTAATTTATAAATTTAAACAGATAATTATTTAGTTCAGGCAGAACAATAACACGTTCAAGAATATCAAAGAAAACTTTGAAATTAGACCATAATTAATTTGGATTTATCTCATCCAATTCCAAATTTATAAATAAAATGATAAATGGGTTTAGCAAAATAAAGAAAAAGACTAAATGCTTTTATTACAAATATGTTTTTAAACTTCTATATTAAAAAAGTTACAAAAAGCAAAGTTAAAATATAACTAGGAGGAAATACCTATAACATGTATAATATACAATGGTTTATTATTAATTTTANTATGCCCCCTCATCCCTCGGCATGAGAACCTCTAAATGACCAGGTGGCAGTTTATAGTTGCAGGCTCCTGTGTCCTTTGGAGGACACCCCCCCTCTCTCCTCCATCCATCGCCCAGGAACCAGGATCTCCATCCAGCCTAGCAGAGCCTACAGGAATGAGAACCATGAGGTCTGTAAGTGACAAAAAGCAAAGTTAAAATATAACTAGGAGGAAATACCTATAACATGTATAATATACAATGGTTTATTATTAATTTTATGCAAAATTCTTTGAAAAATTTATGAAGACAAAATATTAGAAATCTCAACAAAGGACAGCTAACAGGAAAAGAAGTGCATGTGGCTAAGAAATTTAGGCAAAATTCATCAATCTCACTAACATAGGAGAATAAAAATCAAAATAAGGTACTATATATTAGACTTCAAATGTAGAAAAAAATTGATAGTATTTTCAACAATGTAGTGAAAAGAGCAAGTTCATATAACTATCCAAGCATATATTCTTTTTGAAGAAATCTGTCAGTGTGTAGCTATCAAAATATAAAATGCATATAGACCCTGGCCTTGCAACCTCACTTCTAGGAATCTCTTCTATCAAAAATCTTGCATTTATCCAAAAACCATACATACTCGGTTATAGCAGAAGAAAAAAAGTAGAGAGGAGACTTTTCAGTTCCCGTTTATAGAAACCCAACTCAACTAGTTTGAGCAAAAAGTAATCAAAACAAAAAGGAAAAATCATATATCCATTAAAAGCAAACAATAGGAAGAATAAAATTTATATATATATATATGTATATGATTATTTATAGTTGCAAATATATATGCATAAATCTGCATATATTTACATATGTTTATATATAGAAATATAAATATATATAGAAATATTCTCAAGACATATTGTGAAAGAACATTTTAAAAAGAACTCAAGTGGCTGAATAATGCTAATATAAATCCATCTAATAATAAAAAGCAGCAGAAAGAACAAATACCATATAAGTGCAAGGTGTGTGTGAGTATATGTATACACATAGAAAAAGAGCTAGTCTTTTACTAGAGGTTACTTTAAAGGAGAAATGGAGGCAATCTTTCACATTTTTGAATTCTATTTTACATATTATTAAACACCTCCCCTATAAAAATCATAATATTCCAATATGAAGTTTTCTCATGTAAGAAGGATCATTTAAAGAAGAAATGATGTTATGGCTGCACAGAAAAAGAAGAAACTAACACCAGAAAATAACTCTGATTCTGGAGCCTACGATACAGTCCCTGCCCTTTGGAAGGTTAAGGGAGATAAATATTTCTCAGGTGGCCATGATAGAAGTAGAGAGGTCTGTAAGAGAAGTGGAAACAAATTGTAGGAGAAGTCAGGAGAGAACTATTCAAATATGTTACCTAATAATTCATGTTGTTCCATCACTTAGTGTTGAGAGGAAAATTCAATTCATTTGAAATCATTTATTCATATCCCTAAACTGAATGCATATTGATTTTGATATTCATTTTCATTACCATCAATAAGCCTTCGATTTAAGCCCTTTCCATTTGTAAATGTCCTTGAGTCACCCACGATTGTACTGCTACTCTCTGAATAAAATAAGGCACAGTTATAGTAGAGGGGGAGGGTTTTTGCTCAGTTTAGTTGAATACAACAAATGTTTGTATACCAAATATTGTGCAAGGGCTGGAGAGGGGAGGTCTTGGTCTAAAGACACCTCAGATCTACAGGAGAGAACAGAGGTGTAAGCTGGGGCTGTGCTCAAGGTGTTGTAGGGGGAAGGGGAGTAAGCAGCACCACATTCAGGTGGAGGAGGAGGGGACTGGCAAATAATTCTGAGGAGAAGCCAGAATTTCAGGGGAGAACAAGAGCAGGATTTACTGTGGTGCTGGAGAAGACTCTTGAGAGTCTCTTGGACTGCAAGGAGATCAAATCAGTCAATCCTAAACGCAATCAGTCCTGATGCTGAAGCTGAAACTCCAATATTTTGATCAACTAATGCAAAGAGCTGACTCATTTGAAAAGACCCTGATGCTGGAAAGATTGAAAGTGGGAGGAAAAGGGGATGACAGAGGATGAGATGGTTGGATGGCATCACTGACCCAATGGACATGAGTTTGAGTAAGCTCCGGGAGTTGATGATAGACAGGGAGGCCTGGTGTGTTGCAGTCCTTGGGCGTTGCAAAGAGTCAGACACGACTAAGTGACTGAACTGAACTGACCTGGGAGAAGGAGGTGTAAATGTAAAAAGGCAGGCCCAAGAGTATGAACACACAACTGTCTATGGGGAGATAGAATCCACTGTATCTGGACTGTAAATATTAAGAGTGAATGGGGAAAGAGAGGGGTGAAGGTGAGGTCAAAGAGGTGGACCCAAGTCAGACTCTCCAGGGCTTTGAATGGAGAGTTAAAAAATTTACGTCTTATACTGAACAGGATATGAAGGGTTTTAAAGCACAGTTAGATTTACCTTATAAATGGATCTCTGTGGCATAGGATAAGAGAGGGAAGCTTGGCTAAGTCACTTCAGTTGTGTCAGACTCTTTGTGACCCCATTGACTGTAGCCCACCAGGCTCCTCTGTCCATGGAATTTCCCAGGCAAGAATACTGGAGTGAGTTGCCATTTCCTACTCCAGGGGATCTTTCCGACCCAGAGATTGAACCTGTGTCTCTTCTGTCTCCTGCATTGGCAGTGTTTTCTTTACCACCAGTGCCACTTGGGAAGCCCATTAGGAAACAGGGGCAAAATATCCTGATGTCCCGAACTAAAGTGGTAACAGCCCGTAGGGGAAATGGACATGTGTCCGAGAAACTCTGTCTAGAGGATTAATTTATTAGCCTTGACTTGTGAGGATTAATGAATTTATACATACAAGTTCTGAGACCAGTGAAAGGCACATAGTAAACTATTTGATATTATTAATGTTATTCTTCAATCTCCTATGTTTTCTGCTCTATAGTAACTTCTGCTCTGAATTGTTGGGCCATCTTCCTCTAGTGGCCCTCCCATCTGGTTCCATAGCTTACTCTATTGCTCCTATCATGACACATTCATGTGCTGTCTCTGGCTGAGCGCTGCTAGACTGACATCTATATATCTCATTTGTATTGCCTTCCCCAGCACCCACATACTGCCTTACTCAAGGTCCTCGAGATATTTTTGGTGAAGGGTAGGAACCAAAGCCCAAAACATCTTATGATACTATTTTTAGCTCAATCATGCCTCCAAATGTAAATAAATTCAGTATGGACACCATACTGAATACTAAAGTTCCTGTCCACAGATCCTAGTATGATGTGGGTTAAATCATCCCATGTATTTGTCCCATGATCTATTATTCTAATGTGGAAAATCTATGTCATTCAAGCCTTTGATTTCATCATTAGCAAATGACACACTTCAGAACAATCCATCATGTTTTAATGGTGCTCTAGAGAGCTGGGCTCAGCCCTCACCAAAAAAAAAAAAAAGGAAATTAAAAACAAAACCATTTTCTCTACCACCTTAAGGCTGATATTCAAATAATTGAGACAATCCGTTCTTCCCAGTTAGAATGCCCCCTTAAAGATGTCTATCTACATTCTAATCCCTGAAACTATGACTTCTTATATAGCAAAAGGGACTTTGCAATTGTAATTAAAGATCTTGAGATGGAAAAATTATGACAATCATTGTCACTGTAATTATTAATATAAGACTTTTTATAAAGAAAAATAATGGTGGGGAAGACAGAAGAGGTAGAAGAGGAGATATGACAATAGAAGCAGAAGTCAAAATGATATAGGTCCATAAGCCAAGGAATGAGGAGGACCTTGCATTTCTTGCTGCAAAAGTCAAGAAAATAAAATTTTCTCTTCAAGCTTCTAGAAGGACCAGACACAAAGAACCTTGCCAATCCATTTTCAACTTCTAACTCCTGAATTGTAAGAAAATAAATTTGTGTTGTTTTAAACCAGTAATTCTGTGGTAATTTGTCACAGCTGCAATGGGAAACTAATATATTCCCTTAACTAGAATCTAACTGGTAAAACAACATCTAGTTTATGTCTTCCCTTTGATGTAGTTCCAATATCTCAAGAACTGCTCTTACATTTAAGTGTCAGAGTAAGCATGGCTCTTGATTCTCTTTATGATTCTAACCAAAATATTGCTGTAGAGTCAGTTTAAACAGTCCCAATATTTCCACCTATTCTTAATATCCAACTCAATTTTACCCAAGCCAGCATTCTTGAATTTTTGCTAATATTTTTGAAATCATTCTTTGAATGAAAATTCGATAGCAGCTATAGTCAGCACACACCTTTTCTTTACCTTCCAGCTTCCATTTTATGTTAGTTTATTTGTTCACCTATTTTTTTTTCTTAGATTGAACTGAGTAATAAAAGATACTTCCCTAGACCACTCACTTTTAAATCATTTCATAATATACCAATAATTGAAGACTAACTCTATTGGTCTTTCCAGAATAAATAATCCCATTTCCATTTTTTTGATGTGTTTAAAATCTGTTCAAGTCATGGGCTTTTATATTAGAAGCTGTTGGGACCTAGAAAATTCTGTCCTACTTGGTAATGTATTTATTCTAAATGTAATTTATTCTTACTAAGTTGTCACTGTATGCTCACGAACTCTTTTATTCTAGCAATTTTGATATATCTTCATGTGACAATAAAAACCTTTCCTGCTGCTGCTACTAAGTCGCTTCAGTCATGTTCTACTCTGTGCGACCCCATACACGGCATCCCACCAGGCTCCCCTGTCCCTGGGATTCTCCAGGCAAGAACACTGGAGCGGGTTGCCATTTCCTTCTCCAATGCATGAAAGTGAAAAGTGAAAGTGAAGTTGCTCAGTTGTGTCTGACTCTTAGCAACCCCATGGACTGCAGCCTACCAAGCTCCTCTGCCCATGGGATTTTGAGTACTGGAGTGGGGTGCCATTGCTTTCTCCAAAAAATCTTTCTTACTGGCTCTTAAATGAGAAATATGCTCAGTGTCTCAGACTCAACATCAATTGTCAATTTTTCATTAATGTAAAAGCTACTCTGTTTTCTAAAATCTTTACAGTTTTAGAGCATAAAGTGAAGAGAATGAGAGGAGGCCATGGGGTATGCTCACCTAGAAGACTGGGGTCCAGCTCAGCCCCTGATTGGTGCCTGCTGTGAAACCCTTCTCCTTCCCTTTCTAGGGCCTCCTCTACATGCCTTGCTCAGCAACACTTGCTTTAGTGGCAGATTTCTGGATATCATGCTTCAGCATACTGGGACTCAAGTGACAAACTTCAAGTGGGTTGCAGGTTTTCTAAGTCTTTCTACAGACAGTCAAGGGGCTGTTTGGTCCACAGATATCAGATGTGAAACTCTTCTACATTACAAATCTGTCTAAGGCATGTATACTCATCAATTAAAGTGAAAAGAGTCAATAAGGGCATGAAAAGATGCTCAACATTATTAGCCACCAGGAAAGTCCAAATCAAAACCATAATGGCATAGCACTTCCCAACCATTGGATAGATATATTTTTAAAAATACCAATAGATGATGGCAAGCAATTGGTAAGGATGCTAAGAAATGGGACCTTTATACACTACTGGCTTGGAGAAGGCAATGGCATCCCACTCCAGTACTCCTGCCTGGAAAATCCCATGGATGGAGGAGCCTGGTGGGCTGCAGTCCATGGGGTNCTTGCTGCAAAAGTCAAGAAAATAAAATTTTCTCTTCAAGCTTCTAGAAGGACCAGACACAAAGAACCTTGCCAATCCATTTTCAACTTCTAACTCCTGAATTGTAAGAAAATAAATTTGTGTTGTTTTAAACCAGTAATTCTGTGGTAATTTGTCACAGCTGCAATGGGAAACTAATATATTCCCTTAACTAGAATCTAACTGGTAAAACAACATCTAGTTTATGTCTTCCCTTTGATGTAGTTCCAATATCTCAAGAACTGCTCTTACATTTAAGTGTCAGAGTAAGCATGGCTCTTGATTCTCTTTATGATTCTAACCAAAATATTGCTGTAGAGTCAGTTTAAACAGTCCCAATATTTCCACCTATTCTTAATATCCAACTCAATTTTACCCAAGCCAGCATTCTTGAATTTTTGCTAATATTTTTGAAATCATTCTTTGAATGAAAATTCGATAGCAGCTATAGTCAGCACACACCTTTTCTTTACCTTCCAGCTTCCATTTTATGTTAGTTTATTTGTTCACCTATTTTTTTTTCTTAGATTGAACTGAGTAATAAAAGATACTTCCCTAGACCACTCACTTTTAAATCATTTCATAATATACCAATAATTGAAGACTAACTCTATTGGTCTTTCCAGAATAAATAATCCCATTTCCATTTTTTTGATGTGTTTAAAATCTGTTCAAGTCATGGGCTTTTATATTAGAAGCTGTTGGGACCTAGAAAATTCTGTCCTACTTGGTAATGTATTTATTCTAAATGTAATTTATTCTTACTAAGTTGTCACTGTATGCTCACGAACTCTTTTATTCTAGCAATTTTGATATATCTTCATGTGACAATAAAAACCTTTCCTGCTGCTGCTACTAAGTCGCTTCAGTCATGTTCTACTCTGTGCGACCCCATACACGGCATCCCACCAGGCTCCCCTGTCCCTGGGATTCTCCAGGCAAGAACACTGGAGCGGGTTGCCATTTCCTTCTCCAATGCATGAAAGTGAAAAGTGAAAGTGAAGTTGCTCAGTTGTGTCTGACTCTTAGCAACCCCATGGACTGCAGCCTACCAAGCTCCTCTGCCCATGGGATTTTGAGTACTGGAGTGGGGTGCCATTGCTTTCTCCAAAAAATCTTTCTTACTGGCTCTTAAATGAGAAATATGCTCAGTGTCTCAGACTCAACATCAATTGTCAATTTTTCATTAATGTAAAAGCTACTCTGTTTTCTAAAATCTTTACAGTTTTAGAGCATAAAGTGAAGAGAATGAGAGGAGGCCATGGGGTATGCTCACCTAGAAGACTGGGGTCCAGCTCAGCCCCTGATTGGTGCCTGCTGTGAAACCCTTCTCCTTCCCTTTCTAGGGCCTCCTCTACATGCCTTGCTCAGCAACACTTGCTTTAGTGGCAGATTTCTGGATATCATGCTTCAGCATACTGGGACTCAAGTGACAAACTTCAAGTGGGTTGCAGGTTTTCTAAGTCTTTCTACAGACAGTCAAGGGGCTGTTTGGTCCACAGATATCAGATGTGAAACTCTTCTACATTACAAATCTGTCTAAGGCATGTATACTCATCAATTAAAGTGAAAAGAGTCAATAAGGGCATGAAAAGATGCTCAACATTATTAGCCACCAGGAAAGTCCAAATCAAAACCATAATGGCATAGCACTTCCCAACCATTGGATAGATATATTTTTAAAAATACCAATAGATGATGGCAAGCAATTGGTAAGGATGCTAAGAAATGGGACCTTTATACACTACTGGCTTGGAGAAGGCAATGGCATCCCACTCCAGTACTCCTGCCTGGAAAATCCCATGGATGGAGGAGCCTGGTGGGCTGCAGTCCATGGGGTCGCTAAGAGTCAGACACGACTGAGTGACTTCACTTTCACTTTCACTTTCATGCATTGGGGAAGGAAGTGGCAACCCACTCCAGTGTTCTTGCCTGGAGAATCTCAGGGACGGGGGAGCCTGGTGGGTTTCCGTCTATGGGGTCGCACAGAGTCGGACATGACTGAAGTGACTTAGCAGCAGTGACAGCACACTACTGGCTAGAAAGTAGAATGATGTAACTACTTTAACAACAGTCCAGCACTTCCTCAGGGCTTCCCAGGTGGCCCAGTGGTAAAGAATCTGCCTGCCAGTGCAGAGATGTAGGCTCTATCCCTGGGTTGGGAAGGAAGGAGAGGGAAACGGCAGCCCACCCCAGTATTCTCGCCTGGAAAATCCCATGGACAGAGCGACCTGGTGGGCTGCAGTCCCCGGGGTCACAATGAAGTCCTGATCCATGTGACAGGATGGATGAACTCTGAATACATCCTGCTAAAAGAAGCCAGTCACAAAGGACCACACATTGTATGATTCCATTTATACGGAATACCCAAAGAAAGCAAATTCATAGAGACTGAAAATGGATTAGTTGTTTCCTAGGGCTAGAGGGGGTTGAGGACCTGAGAGATGACAGCTAAGAGGTGTAGGTTTCATTTTGGGGTGATTAAGTGTGCTAAAATTGATTATGGTGATGCTTGTGTAACTCCCACTGTACTAAAAGCCACTGCATTATACAGTTTAAATGAGTCAATTATATGGCATGTCAATTATATCTTAATAAACATGTTTTATAAAAAAAGAAGTGGAACAAATGAATATTTCCCACCCAATTATATCCTGAGCTGCATCAGTTGCATAACCCATGAAATAATGAATGGCAAGGGGGCATTTGCTTAATCCTGCTGGTTTCTTCCTGAAAACTCCTGCCACAGCCCAACTGCATGGGATTCTTATTATTTCCACAGGGATGTTCACCTTAAGTATTTATTTTGGTTACCTTCTATGTATGCTCCAAGGCTCCACTCCACTATGTCAACATTCATGTGTATTTACGTCTGCTGATTTCTAATTATTTCTTCAGGGCCTGACCTCCAAAGAGAGGTGGTGGCTGATTGCCTTTACACCATGATCTGAATGTAGTCATCTGATCCAAGCCTCCCGAACTGAATTGTCTCCAGTCTCCCCTTTTCACTAGCTAGCTAATCCTCATGGTTTGAACGTAAAACCCATTATTATCTCTTCTTTGGAATAAGGCACAGAAGTCCTCCTTGAACTATAAATGTGCCTATTTACCCCAGTAGAGTCAGTTGTTCAATAATGTTTCTAAAGAATGGGTTCAGAAGGTATGGAGCAAGCAGCACAGTCTAAGGAGGGTTTTGATAACCTCAGCCCTGGGAAGATGCAGAGCCAGGGAAAACCTCAGGGCAATGAACATCTGCTTATGCGGCCACTGAAAGAGAGAAAGGGACCATTAAAGGAAAGATGAGGTTTTAGTGTAAGAGATTTTTCACTTAATTCACATTTCCTGGGATGGGCCCAGACTCCTTTTTGTCTTGAGACAAGAGTCTTCTTTCTTTATTCCACATCAGGGCAGTATTATTCTACTACTATTGAACTTCTGAAATATTTGAGTGATAGTAGAAGTAGCTTTTTCCTCCCTTTGGATATACATCAGCTAATAAAGATTTGTAAGAGCCCCAAGATTCAATAGGGTGCAGAGGACTACCTAATGAAAGCAGAAAACTATCCGCATCTCACAGACCCCATTTCCATGGGACTCAGCAACATTCTGAAGTTTACTGGCATATGATGTGTCAAATAAAACTCACATTTCATATGCTGCACATTATTAAATAATGATTACGTCTCAAGGTAGGAGCTGAACATATTTCATTTTTCCCTCTGCTATTAACTAAGAAGGTTGCTTTCAGCGGCTTTCTTGACAAGTACAATCAAATCAACACTAAGCCTGGCACTGAAATTAAGTGGTACTTCTTCCTCCCATGCACAAGCCCCTCCATGTGTCCATTTTAAAATTATTTCTGATTGTTATGATCAGCAAAGGTGAAAGATTCATGATAGTGCAGCTGCAGGCCCTCCATTCTGAGCTTTATTTCCAATGTTTTTAATACATAATGCTGCATCTCAAGCAAGGTTATAGTCAGAGGGACTAGCTCTGCCTCTTGGAGGATGTAGAAGTGATTCCCCATCCAAACATACTGAAGTATTTCCCTCTTTGGAAATGAAATGAAATTCTCAAATTAGACCAATTGAGCCTTTCCAGTTTTTCTTTCTACCCCCAATTTCTTGAATTCTTTTGCTGGCTTCATTTATTTTAGTGTATGGAGCTTAAACATACTACACTTTTAGGTTCTGTATCATGATTTCTGGCCAGTAAGTATTCCTGCCTGGAGAATCCCCATGGATAGAGGAGCCCAGCAGGCTACAGTCCATGGGGTCACACAAGGAGTCCGACATGACTGATCGACTAAGCAAAGCACACATGATCAGATACAGATTCAAATGTTTATTTTATTAACATAAGCATATAATGTTCCTACATTCTGTCATATACATTAGAAATATCACAATATTACTCATTTACTCTTTTCATTCATTAACTTTTGGTTTCTTATGACAGTTTTATTACTAAAAGAAGACAGGCTTGGAGCTGCTATTGTCTTGGGCAAGTTATCTAATCTTTACTGGCCTCAGTTTCTTCTGTTCAGTGGTGTTATAGATCAAACTGTGCCTTCCTAAAATTTATATGCTGAAGTCCCAATCTCAAGTACCTCAGAATGTTAACTTATTTGGATATAAAGTCTTTACAGGGTAATCAAACTAAAATAGGTGCATTAAGGTGGGCCTTGTGTTGTGTTGCTGTGTTGTGTTGCTTCAGTACAATATAACTGATATCCTTATAAAAAGGAAAAATGCAGATACACAGGCTTGCATAAAAGGTAGGTGATGTGAAGAGACCTAGGGAAAAAAACAAGGAGAAAGGAGAAAGACCTGGAAAAGATCCTTCCCTCAGAGTCCTCCATCACTAACTTTGGGCTTGTAACCTCCATAAACACAAAACAAACAATTTCTGTTGTTTACGCCACCTACATTGTGGTACTTTGGTATGACGGTCCTAGAAAACGAATACTGATGACAGTAATAATACTTAAGGTCATTTGAGAACATTAATGTGTCAGACATTGCTGGTCACTTGCCTAAAGACCAGCACCTTTTGCTACTTGCTAACAGGGCTCCAACTTTTCTTTAGATATTGGGGAAAGATCCCTCGATCTCAGAACTGTGGGTGCAATCCTTGGGATAGGGCAACACAGCAGCGGCTAAGGAGATGTGAGGGGAAACTGCTTGGGGGGAGAGGGTCTGAGAAGGATATTGTTCCTGGACAAGAGACTCACAGGTGGAGAAGCACTGCCTTTTGCCACCCTTTGTCTCAGGCTTGGAAGTGGATTATGGGAGGATGTGATGCTTGACACTGACGTCTCAGAATGTGGGAACACTGTGGAGGCCACAAGTATCACAGAGACACTGAGCTGATCAGGAGCTCTGATTTCATTGATTGGCTGAATCAACTCCAGCAACTCCCTGGATCCAAACTGCTTGTTATGAAAGAAAAAGAAACTTCTATTGTTTGGGCATCTCAGTCAGAGATTCTCAAACTGAAGAAACAAGGCTGCTATTTCATAACATGCACTCATCATACATGGGTTCCCTTTCCCCTTGTTCTCCTGTCTAAGCTTCTGTAGCCTTCCTCCCGACTCTGCCTCTTAGGCCTTACTCTTTTAGGCTGCCTGCATATCCTGCTCCTCAATCTTTGGTATCATTAATTTGGAAAAACTGTATTTGGCTTGTTCATAAGCATATTTTATTCTTTTCTATTCCTTTTCTTGCCTCAGTCAATTTTTTCCCCCAAACCGACCTCCTCTCCTGATGTTTTAGCGCAACAAAACAGTTTAGTCTCCCTGGTGTTTGTTTTGTGTGACTTAGACTATAATCTCCTGGGATAAGGACCTTGCCTTTTGAAAGGTTTGCCTTATAAAGCATCATGTATACATCTGGGGATTTACAGATTATAGACAGAGCATGCCCAGAGCTGTGGGGAGTGTCTGCAGTAGAGAATGGATGGGAAAGAGACTGGAATCATCGAACAGGCTCTGGCCTTTTCCAGGAGGAGGTCAATGGTTTAATTTGGCCCAAGGTAATAGCAAGCAGAAATCCAGATGAGAAATGGCCTGGATGAGGAGGCAGAGAGGATAAGGAAAGGAGCACATTTTAAACTAATTTCCATTTAATACCTTACTGCCGATTCTGCAACAAGGGACAAAGAGAAAAATATGTCTTCCTCCCCTTCCAGGAGTCCTCCCCTCACTACCCTAGGAGTAATCACTATGCATTAATCCAGAAAAGGTTTATGAATAAATAGTCACATATAATTAGAGATAATGTTTACTACTATTGCCTTTTTATTTTGTATAAATGGGTTCACAGTAAACACTATTCGGTAACCTGCTCTTTTACTTCAAAATACATCTTGGATATTTTCCCATATTCGTATACATTCCATAAATGCCTGAGTAAATGGTGAAATTGCTTTCCCAAAATTATCCTTCAAGAAGGAAGGATAATTATTTTGAGGTCCTTGCAATGTCTCTCAGATTATGGAGAGCTTTCTTCATTGCTTGTGTTTTGATTTAATTTTTATTTTACATTGGAGTATAGTTGATTTACAATGTTATGTTAGTTGCAGGTGTATAGCAAAATGATTCAGTTATAAATATACCCATTCTTTTTCAGATTCTTTTCCCATGTGGGTTATTACAGAGTATTGAGCAGAGTTTCCGATGCTATAGAGTAGATCCTTGCTGATTATCTATTTTACATATAGTAGTGGGTATATGTTAATCCCAAACTCCTAATTTATCCCTCCCCCCACATTTCCCCTTTGATAAACCTAAGTTTTTTTTTTTCTCATTACTTAATTCTGAACAAAAGATTGCTGTTTGAGAAAGATGCATCAGCCTACAACAACCTCATTCAACAATAATTTTGAATGCTTATTGAGCTTTCCTAGTGGAACTGATTAAAAGGAGGCCAATGAAATCAATCAATTGATCAGATTATTTTTTTCTCTTAGGGCGAGAACTCAAAATTTCAAGCTCAACATTGTGTAAATAAGTATTTCAAAGACCATGTAATAGGTAAGAGAATAAGTAGCTGTGATGTGAAATACCACATACACCTCTACAGAATGAATGATAAAACTATTTTCCTGATGTTATGTGAATAGGCACTTGTGGTCTCTGATAAAATTTCTAGTGACTGTGTCCAGTGTTGGTCAACAAATGCTGTCTCTCAAGTAATAGATGGAAATAAGTGAAATGTACTCTGGAAATTAGGGGCTTCCCTATTGATTAAGCAGTAAAAAATCTGCTTGTAATCCAGGAGCTGCAGGAGATGGTTCAATCCCTGGGTTGGGAAGATCCCCTGGAGAAAGGCATGGCAATCTACTCCAGTATTGTTGCCTGGAGAAGCTGTACAGAGGAGCCTGGTGGGCTACAGCCCATAGGGTCACAGAGTTGGACAAGACTGAAGCGACTCAGCATGCATGTACTCTGGAAATTATAGGTTAGATGGCGCAGAAAGGAAATCCAATATATTTAATATTTAAATAATAATGATTTAAGAAATGCAAAGAAGTAGAAACATTTCCAAATTAACTAATATGTTACATGATATGTGATCTTAAATGTGACCATATAACTAGATTAATAAATTAAACATAAATAGATATTTGACTATTCCATTTATAATACTGAAAGCATATACACTTAAGTTAACCAAAACCTTTAAAAAAGAATTTTCATGTTGGAGAGTATCAGATTGTTTTACACTCTAGGCAACTTTCTATTAGAGTTGTAATGGAAGACCTATCTCAGTTTTCTTTTTCTTTTTTTTTAATTGAAGGATAATTGCTTTACAGAATTTTGTTTTCTATGAAACCTCAGCATGAATCAGCCACAGGTATACATATATCCCCTCCCTCTTGAACCTCTCTCCCATCTCCTATTCTTGAGGGCTGGCTGAGTGCATTGGTGTGTGCTCAGTCACGTGGGACTCCTTTCAAGCCCACGGACTATAGTCCACAAGGTTCCTCTGTCCATGGGACTTCCCAGGCAGGAATACTGAAGTGAGTTGTCATCTCCTCCTCCCCGGGGATCTTCCCAACCCAGGGACTGAACCCACGTCTTCTATAGCCCCTGCATTGGCAGGCAACTTCTTTACCCTTGAGCCACCTGGGAAGTCCAAGGGCTTCCTAGTACTCTCTAAGAGAGAAGCACAATGGTTTATTTTGCCATTTGTCTATGATAGCCATTTCTGTTTTATGTTCTTCAATTACAAACAAGATTGCAATAAATTTCCTCAAATCTTCATGTACTTACTCTTGCACATATGTCTATGGCATAAATTCCTCCAAGTGTAATTTCTGGGTCAATTTATATTATAGTTGAATAGAATGTTCTAGTCCTTCTCTATTTTCTCTCTTCCTTACAAGAAGGAGTTCTATTAGTACAGTGCATTTGAGTTACACTGTTTGTGGCAATCAAAATCAGCAAGGGAAATGCTTTCCTACCTTATATATTTTCACATTGAAGTCCATAGGGCCCCTTCCCTTCCACTAAGCCCAGGACACAGGAGGATCCCAGCAGGGGAGGACCTAGTAAGACTGAGAATCTGGTAACTGCAAATCTGGAGGATGACTCAAAAATAAAAAGACCCTGTGAGGAGGGACAGAATTATGAAAAGAAGAGGCGAGAAAAGACATAGAAAAAATATTAGACCAGAGGCTCCCTGATTTTCATCTGAGTTGGACTCTGTGTGGTCTGATAAGGGAGTTAAGACGTCTGGGTTTTTTTTTTTAATACTTCAATTCCAGTAAGGGGACTCTACCTTCACACTCTGACAGATGATGAACAAGATGAATGATGACAGATGATGAATAAGATGTGATAATAAATATTGCCAAATTGCCCTCCGGAAAAGCTGTTTCAAATTCTACTCCCACCTAGAGATTTTCCCCATACCCTCACCAATATTTTGTAGTATCAAACTTTTAAATTATTGCCAATTAGTGAAAAATAATATCTCAGTAATATTTCTTTATATAGTGGGTTGGCCAAAAATTTTGTTTGAGTTTTTCCTTGACATCTTATAGAAAAACCCAAGCAAATTTTGGGGCAACCAATATAAGTTTAAGCATCTTTTCTTGGCCATAAACCAATTCTTTTGTCTTCTTCTGTGTCTATTTTTTTTTCTTTGATTCCCATTGTTTATATTTTTCTTCTTAATATGTAAAGAGTTTATTGCATATTTAGGAGATTAATCCTTTATCCATCAAGTGGGGCAAGTTATTATGTGTGTTTTTATGTTGTTAATTCACTAATATTTCTATGCAGAAGATTTATTCTCTTAAGTACTCAAATTTACCAATTGTTTTCCTTCCAGCTTCCATTGTGAAGTGCTGTTATATTTTAATGCTAACTGGTTAATGCATGACACAGGAAAGCAGTCAGAATTTCATTCTAGCCACTTACCAGACAAGTAATTTTGGGTAAGTCACATAAACTTCAGTAATTTTCTGCCTCCACAGAGGGAAACTTTATCATCTGTCTCCCTTTGTTTCTCTCTGCTGTTCTGAGAATTGAATGAGGCCAAGTTTATCAGAGGTTTTTCACCCTTCACAGTCTACATGAGTGGTAAAGTAGTTTAGGGCTGCAAATTAAAGATGACAAAATGTGACCTAGTTTTAGAAATTGAATTAAAAAAAAAAAACGCTTGAATTAGGAAAAAGTAATTCAGATTTGTGGGATCAACTATATAAAATTCAAGCAAGACAAAGAGAGGATTTTATGAGGGCTTCTTTCTCTTATTGATCAAAGCTCCCCCAACCATCCCAGATCAGTGCACAGGGCATGAGAGAGCTCAGCCAGAGTGTTTATGCTGTCCTGACTGTGACCCAGTCTGGTCAAAGACACTCAGCCATTCTGCATTCTCGCCTTGTTCTGCATTCTCCCCTTTCAGACAAGGCTCCCCCTTGGGGAGAGTGAGGACCCTGAGAGAGAGGAGAATATTGCCCATGTTCAGAAGGTGCTGAACGGAACTCACTTGTCTTCTATTATAAACATGAAGAAGGAGAGAGAGAAAAATCAGTATTCACCCCTTAAGATCATGGGCTTTGAGGCGGACAGTTTGGCTTTGAATCTACCAATGCTAGCTGTGTACCATTAGGCAAGTTACCTAAACTCTCTGAGCCCTAGCTGCCTCCTGTCTAAAATGGGATGTGAATGCCTAGGGGAAAGAATTCAAGAGAGAATATGTGTAAGGTACTTAGCGGAGTAATTGGAGCAGAATGTAAACCCAGTAAATGTTAGTTTTTCTTCTGCATCCTCTAAATCTTTCATAAGGATCAGGCTTAGTTTTGTTGATTCACCTTAGTGATTCACAGATTAATCTCCCATCCACAGTTTAGCTTCATGCTTTTGAAGCTAATATTGAAGCTAAAAAATATTATTTCTTTTATCCTCTTTCACCTGGACTTAATTTTCCAGACTTGGACATTAGCATTGCCACCTTCAGAACTCTCATCGAATCCTCTCCATTTCTCTTAATTTGTGGATCAACAGTTTGAGAAATGGATTTGCTCCCAAAGACCAAGAAGATCCAACAGGCACAGATACAACAGACTTTCTTCCCCGGCCCCTCCAAAGCCACCCACAGTTACACCTCACTCCCAGACAGAAAATGGAGAGTCCCTTTCTTTGAATTCATGTGATGTCAATGACTCCTCATTTCCCGCCATTTCAATATTATAGCTTCCCCCTCCCTTCCTCAGAGAATCCCGAATTAGGGTTATTAATACTCCTGACTAGGTCCCCTGAGGGCTTCCTCAGGGCTCAGTGGGTAAAGAATCTCCCTGCAATGAAAGAGATGTAGGCAGACACCAGTTTGATCCCCAGATCAGGAAGATTCCGTGGAGGAGGGCATGGCAGCCCACTTCAGTGTTATTGCCTGGAGAACCCCATGGACAGAGGACCCTGGCAAGCTATGGTCCATGGTGCTGCAAAGAGTCGAACACAACTGAAGTAACTGAGCATGCACGCACAGGTCCCCTGAGGAAAACAGACCATCTGGTACCTTGGTAAGTTTCCAAATTGTAAGCATTAAAAACGACTCCCCCAAATAAGTTAAAAATAAAGAACTAATAACCAAACTTTTCAGTTTCTTCACCCATGTGAAGGAGGCAGATGGCAGAATGGCCTACATTGGAGAAAGCTCCCACCCGAGGCCACGGAGCAGTCAGCTTTCAAGGGCAGTGACTTCAGGATGCAGACATATGGAGAGGTCATTTGTTTCTCATTTACCCAACAGAAAAGAATATGGAAATAGTCTCAGTCCATTTGTTTGATGGGCCTCCTAAGCCGGTAATAAACAAATCAATACAATTAGTTTTGGCCCATTGTCATTAAGGAACCTTCACTGCTGGGACACAATCTAATTATTCCTCTTGCTTCACAGAAAAGGAAACCTCTCAAGATGGGTGGTTTCTCTTGAGGTTGAAGCAGTGTGGTTGTGGGTGGGGTGGCTCAGAGGCAGTGTCTGTGTGATGCTTTGAGAATGGAGTGCATGCGTCAGACACAGCTGGGGCCTGCCCAGAATGGTTCCAAGTGCTCCTGCTACAAGCTCTTGGGAATTCATCTGAGCAAATCGGCATTCTGTGTGAAACTCAGATATAACAATGCTAACAAATTGAAATAATGAACAAAGATTAAAATGAGGATGTCTAATCCAGAAATGATATCAAACCAGAAGCCAGAATGCCTGGTATGGGTCTTCTGCATCCCTCTGTAGTCATGACAGATCTACAGAGCTGCCTCTGCCTCAGCTTTTCCAGCTAAGTCTCTGGCACATTGTGACTAACAAGCAGCTAATATTCTGTAAATAAAATCTGTGAACTCAGTCTTGCTTGCACAAAGCACGCTTTGGACCACAGCTGATGCTCCATGGACTTAAGGCTTTGAATACCACCTATCTGCATCTCAGAAGGATTATTTCATATGAACAGAGAAACCATTTCACATCTTTTCACTCCCTCCCCTCACTTCCAAGTAGAACTCATCCTCAAACCTAAAGGGATGGTTGTCCAATTAACATAGTTGAAATTTTGATTTGGAAGTGATCTTAGAAACATACATGGGGCCAACATCCAAAGTTTTAAAGTAGGAAACTAAAGCACAGAGTTAACGTATTTGCTTAGGTTACCCAGCTTGATGTGGATAGTTTGGTGGGCTCAATTGGTGGGCTCCCTCAGCTACATCCTAACAAGTCCTTATTTCTAAAATTCCCTGCAAAGGAAGACTCTCAAATAATAAAATTTTGGGAAAGCTTAATTTACTACCTCAATCTGTAGTCTTTTCCTACGGGTTCCACAGAGAGCATCAATGGAGAAAAGTTACCTACCTAAGATTATGCAACTTCTAAGCCAGTAATCAATTACATGTATATGTTTTGAGTTGATTTTATATCTCTTTCCCTTTCAAAGTACAGTGAGATACATATTGCTTTAAAAATCTATATTTAAACATATGGATATGCTTCATAAAAGTTTCTCAGTCGTCTCTGACTCTTTGTGACCCCGTGGACTATATAGTTCATGGAATTCACCAGGCCAGAACACTGGAGTGGGTAACCTTTCCCTTCTCCAGGGGATCTTCTCAACCTGGGGACTGAACCCAGGTCTCCCGCATTACAGGTGAATTCTTTACCAGCTAAGCCACCAGGGAAGCCCAAACTACCACAAACATATGGAAGGATTCTACAACTGGAAATTACAACGTGGAGGTGAATGACCTAGGAAAGCATCATGACCTTTATCAGACTGTGATGTAAGTGAGAAATAACTGTTTTTATTAAGCTAGCATAATACCAGGCCTGACTGTTATAGTACACTAAGGTAGCATTACTTACCTTGACAAATACTTTATCAAACAAATGAGACTTTACACACCATTATTTGGGATTACAAAGTCAACCATAGGATAGCAAGTCAAGCAGAGCAAGAAATTCCCCCCTTCAGCATCTGACAAATTATCTGCAACAAGATTATGACAAGGATACTGTAATTTTTAGCACTTTTTCCTAATAATAGTAAAATTTACTCTTTCTATTATTATCTCCATTTTCTAATGCCAGTAAAAGTGTCTACTAAGTGAGTACCTAGCATACACACAATGAGCATTCTGTGAAGGTTAATCTTCAGTGTCAACTTGACTGAGTCACAGCCAGTGTGGCTGACTATGAATCAATCAGCAGGCTGAGTAAAGCAGATTGCCCATTCTAATGTGGGTGGGCCCCATCTTATCAGTAAAAGACCTGGAGAGAAATAAAAGATTGATCTTCTGGTGAGTAAGAAGAAATTCCCCCTGCCTGACTGCTTTGGCTGGGACATTGGGGTTTTTTTTTCCTGCCTTTGAACTCAATATTGGCTCTTCCTAGGCCTTCAACTTGTAAGCCCTTGGACTGGAACTAGATCACTGGCTACCCTGGGTCCATTTTCCAACCGTGAATCTTGGGACTTGTCAGCCTCCATATCACAAGAGCTAATTCCTTAAAGTAAGTCATATATGTGTGTGTATATATGTATGTATATATTCCATCTTTTTTATTCTATTTCTCTGAAGAACTCTAATACATACCAATGATTGTTTGTAAAGGAATAAACAGATTAGAAAACTTAATTCAAGAGACTTAATAAGGCCAAAATTTCTTCCAAAAAAAGAAACTTTACTTAAAAACAGGATTCTCTAGTAGAACATCAGAAATAAGATTGCTAAATATTTAAGGTGATATGGATCCTAAGAAACATAGGATGTGGTTAAGATATCACTTAGGCCTCAAAATGGACAGGGGATGTATTAGGAAAGTAGAACCAGAAATATGTTCAGATATGCTACGACCAAGATTGAGTCAATATTGTGATAAATCCCAAGACTTTTTGACAGATATTCTACTATTTGAAGAATACCATAGAATTGCAGAGCTTTTATAGAGATGGAACATAGACCCTACTAGGAGCCTGAGCAGAGATGAGAAAGGTGTTCAGATGAGAAAGGGGAGCAAATCTGGAGACATGAGATATCTCCATGAAATTGCTTGTGTCCAGGAGGAAATGCCCGTGTACAGACTTTATTATTTTGGGCTCCAAAATCACTGCAGATGGTGACCGCAGCCATGAAATTAAAAGATGCTTACTCCTTGGAAGAAAAGTTATGACCAACCTAGATAGCATATTCAAAAGCAGAAACATTACTTTGCCAACAAAGGTCCATCTAGTCAAGGCTATGGTTTTTCCTGTGGTCATGTATGGATTTAAGAGTTGAACTGTGAAGAAAGCTGAGTGCCGAAGAACTGATGCTTTTGAACTGTGGTGTTGGAGAAGACTCTTGAGAGTGCTTTGGATTGCAAGGAGATCCAGCCAGTCCATTCTGAAAGAGATCAGCCCTGGGATTTCTTTGGAAGGAATGATGCTAAAGCTGAAACTCCAGTACTTTGGCCACCTCATGAGAAGTGGAAAAGACTCTGGTGCTGGGAGGGATTGGGGGCAGGAGGAGAAGGGGATGACAGAGGACAAATATGGCTGGATGGCATCACTGACTCAATGGACGTGAGTCTGAGTGAACTCCGAGAGTTGGTGATGGACAGGGAGGCCTGGCGTGCTGCGATTCATGGGGTTGCAAAGAGTCGGACACGACTGAGTGGCTGAACTGAACTGAACTGAATGGAACATTTTCAGATTAAGGAGATCCTGAAAAGCTTGTTGATATCAATTTGAAACAGTTCTGAATGACCAAATTCAATCCCTCTTCTTATTTAATGAACATGCTGAAAGGACAGTGTGGACCAAACAAATAAATCAATACACGTTGTTCATGTTTTGAAATCAGAATGCTGCTGCTGCTGCTGTCGCTTCAGTCGTGTCTGACTCTGTGCGACCCCATAGATGGCAGCCCACCAGGCTCCCCCTTCCCTGGGATTCTCCAGGCAAGAACACTGGACTGGGCTGCCATTTCCTTCTCCAATGCATGAAAGTGAAAAGTGAAAGTGAAGTCACTCAGTCATGTCCGACTTCGTGACCCCATGGACTGCAGCCTATCAGGCTCCTCTGTCCATGGGATTTTCCAGGCAAGAGTAATGGAGTGGGGTGCCATTGCCTTATAAACTGTAATAAAAAGACAAATAGTACACCAAATTCCTGCACTGTGTTTTATTCTAAAGAGCTGAAAACATGCCTATAACATGTTATCTCATTCAAAGCTAGGAGATAGGTATTCCTTTTGGATAGTTCAAGAAGGCTCATATTTTAGAAAGCTAGTAGATGATTTCAAGATAACAGGGAACATTTGAGAAATAATTGAAGTCAGGAGTCAATTAACTACGTAGAGATCTTAATGCAAGATCAGGAGCAAAGGGTAAAGTTCAGCAGAGACACCAGAGCTGAAGAGATGACAGCGGTAGTTTCTGTGTCTGTCTTTTCAAACAAGGATCACCTTTCTACTTCTGGTGTCCCCTAAATTCCCTTGTTGTCCACGTCCTACTCCAAAGGCTATTTTCCTGTGTTGTCTCCCTGTCGGTTTCTCTCAGCTTCTCCAGGTATGCCCCAAGGCGTGGCTTCTGGACTCTGCCAACTCTACCCAGCAGTATCTACCTTTTCAGCCATTTAAAAAACATCTGGCACAAATTGTTTCATAATAGATATTCTTTACTTCCAAAGACAGCATTCAGTTTTGAAAGGTTACTGAATGATATAAGCAATTGAAGAAAAAAGAATATAAAATTAAACTCAACAGGGAGTGAAATGATATATAAATGTAGGTCTTGTTGTTTTTCAGTCTCTAAGTCATGTCTGACTTTTTGTAACCCCATAGACTGCAGCCCACCAATCTCTTCTGTCCATGGGATTTTCCAGGCAAGTATACTGGAGTGGGTTGCCATTGCCTTCTCTGGGGGATCTTCCTGACCGAGTGATTGATCCCATGCCTCTTGCAGTGGCAGGTGGATTCTTTACCTGCTGTGCCACCTGGGAAGCCCAAAAGTAGGTCTAGTGGTACTTTAAAAATAAGTCAGCAAACTAAGACGATGTCAACTATATTACCCACTCATCCTTTCACAGGCCCAGCCCTTAGGGTGAAGTAAGGGTGTAAGGTTAGAGGCAATTCAATCTCGGGGCCCCAGGAGAGAACAGAAATTCAGCTAGTTAGTAGAACATGTGATGAAATATGGTTTATGAATGACATTACTGTGCAACAGATCTGCAGTACCCCAAACTTCCAAATCCACCTGCTTATTGTTGTTGTTCAGTTGCTAAGACATGTCTGATTCTGTGACCCCATGGACTATGTGACCCCATGGATTGCATGGCCCCATGGATTGCAACACGCCAGGTTTCCCTGTCCTTCACTATCTCCTGGAATTTGTTCAAACTCGGGTCCATTGAGTCGGTGATGCCATCCAACCATCTCATCCTCCATCATCGCCTTCTCCTGCCCTCAATCTTTCACAGAATCAAGGTCTTTTCCAATAAGCTGGCCCTTTGCATCAGGTGGCCAAAGTATTGGAGCTTTAGCTTCAGCATCAGTCCTCCCAGTGAACTGGGTAGGTTTCCTTTAGGATTCAAGGTAGTTTTTCTTTAGGATTAACTGGTTTGATCTCTTTGCTGTCTAAGCGTCTTTCTCCATCATCACAATTCAAAAGCATCCATTCTTGGCACTCAGCCTTCTTTATGATTCAACTCTCGTGTCCATACTTTTTTCCAAAGCAGGAAAAACCATAGCTTTGACTAATATGGACCTTTGTCAGCAAAGTGATGTCTCTGCTTTTTAATACACTGTCTAGCTTTGTCATAGTGTTTCTTTCAAGGAGCAAGTGTCTTTTATTTTCATGGCTGCAGTTACCATCTGTAGAGATTTGGGGAGCCCAAGAAAATAAAATCTGCTTATTAATCTTGCATATTTATTTAATCCCCAAATTCTCCGTGTATTCATTGTCTTATTTTGAATCTACCTAGATTGGGGCTCAGTACTCCCCTCAGGGTGGCTTATACTGTACTCTAGGTAGTCCTATACCACAGCTTACTTCCATTCCCAAGGTAGGTTTGCATATATACTTTATGTTACCATGGTGTTACACAAGGGTAGCTTGGTTTCCTAAGACACCTTGTATGGAATGGGTGGGGTTCAGAGTTGGTGATAAGCTACAGCTAATCAGTTTTCTTTCAAACTACATTAAACTTTATCATCAAATAATCATATAGCTAGTTTGCAATAATAGACTGCTTTTTCTTTTTAATTTTTAATAAGCTCATATATTTTGGATTTTGTTTCTTTTTGATGTAAGTCATTTTTCTCATATAAGCTTACTTACACGAAAGCATCATCAAATCTATTTTATTTTACTTCTCATTAATTATGTTTTATTTACCCAGTATAAGATTCTCTTGGTAATTTTGTAGGCTTGAAGAACACCAATAAAATTATTCCTATTCATTAACTCACTGGGCCTCCAATCCGTTCTTAGAAGGGCAATGAGCTAATTCATTGGCACGGAAAGAGCAAAGATTATGGAGTGAGAAAATCTAACTAGCCAGTGTGGGCTGCTAACTTGTCTGAAGCTTAGTTTACTCATCTGTCAAACAGGAATAATAATATATGCTGCAAATGCCTTGGGACAGTGTACATTAAATTGCATATTCATATCAGAATGTTAAATTGGAAGTTTTGGCTGAAAATTCAGCTTTCATAGACAATAGATACCAAAATGATATATGAGACAGACCAACCTGCAGGATTTGAAAAGGAGACAACTAAAACCAATTTCATAATCTTAAGCAAGTCAGCCACAGAGAATACAAGAAGCTTGAGACAGGAAAGAATATGTGCAGGAACTCAGTGTGAGCTACGCTATGAGGTCCCTTTCCCAAAGGGGTGTTCACCTCTTTACATCCAATCAAGTGAAAGAGACCTTGACATGGCCACTTGGAAATGTGGTATCTACTCCCTACAGCAGAGTAGATGTAGTGAAAATGGCATCTAACATTCAGTGGCAACAATGATTTGAGAAGTGTCTCTCAGAATTTCTTGGGACAAAAATTGTACGAGCATGTGTCTTAGATTAAACACAGCCCATGTAAACAAGGGGACCAGAATGAGGTTGTGTTAAGTTCTATTCTGTTTAATAGGGTCGTTGAGATGGGAAAACTCATCAAATAGTAGCTGAGCCTCATCCTCCCACCCCTAATTCCTTGGGACTATGGAAGGTGCAAGGAACTAGAAGAAAATGAATCATAGCCTGCATCAAGAGAATTGTGTTGCTGGGAGATTTCCAATACTGAGAGTGGGAGGGGAATTCCAAATGTTCAGTGGGAAAAAGTGCTTTAATATAATAGGTCAGGTCCATAGGGCCTGAGGCCAACATTCAGCAGAACTGGCCATGCAAGAGCTTGCCTCTCCTCCTCACCTCTTGCTCCAATTCCAAATGGTCTATAAATAGCAGCTAGCTAGTGCAGACAGAAGCCAGAGCACAAAAGAAACCAAATACATTACATTTCCAGGCTGTGGGCCCATGGGGGAGAGAGAGAAGAGCTGTAACTTTGAATGAAGTTAGGTTTGACTGTTATATGGGACTGGGCATTTCAAGTACCAAATTGTGACAGTATTTTGTTACTTAAAGTGATCAGAATATTTTTATTTCCTAAGAGGTATCAGAAAAAGACATGGGTATATTCAAGCTGAGGTTTCATTCACAGCAGAGGAAAAACTGAAAATACTTTAAAGAGAGAGGTGACAAAATAATTTTGTCATTACATTTCACAAACTGTTTTCAATGTACTTGAAGTATACATACATACTATATATATGTATACATATGTACCATAAAATATATAACATATATGCTATATTATATATACTACATATAGTGCTTCCCTGGTGGCTCAGACAGTAAAGAATCTGCCTGCAATGCAGGAGACGCAGGTTCAATCCCTAGGTAGGGAAGATCCTTGGAGGAGGAAATGGCAATCCACTCCAGTACTCTTGCCTGGAGAATTCCATGGACAGAGGGGCCTGACAGGCTACAGCCCATGGGGTCGCAAAGAGTCAGACAAAGCTGAGCAACTAACTCTATCACTTTCACTTTCATATATACTACACATACTATATATATATATATATATATATTTATATTTAGCATAATATTATGGTAAAAATTGAAGTGTGTGCAAAGACTGCAATATAAAACATATAGGAATTTTTAAGGTCAACCCATCATGTGATGATTTAAAAAAAAACTCTTCCTGGATCCTAGAATTTAATCCCCACTTTGAAAATCCAAGAGAGTCTAGAGTGTGGTGCAAGAAGAGAAATGGTAAAGGAATTTCATGGGAAAGCTCACCATGCTTTGCTTTGTTGAATCTCCACCTCCCCACTTCTACCCCAAGTCTGGTGAGGGGATCAGGAGGAAGATCACTGGGAGATCTGTGGGCTGTGTTTCCTGGTCAGGAGCTAGAAAAGACTGATGCCTAACCAACCCTTGACTAACCAGCCTACCCTCCCAGAGTCATTCATGGGAGGGATATGCATGTTTCCAGGGGGCAGATTTGGGTCATATAGGAGACAGAGCAAGTGTTGGATTTTCCTGCATCATCCCTAAGAAGTCTACCTAAAAGGCTCACACCCAGGATATGTACCATTCAAACTCTAAGGGGTAAGGAAAAAAAAAAAAGTCATAAGAGAGCATCTAGACTAGAATATGCTCAGGAACCTGCTTAGGATGAGAATCATCAGAAGGGGCCCAAGTAGGGAAACTGTGAAGGGCCCACGAAAGCTTCCCAGGCAGATCACTGTGAACCACTGGCAGACTCAGAGAACTAACAGTCAAGTAAGAACTATTAAGGCTGAGGTACTATCCCCTTTAACCTTCCTTCCACCTCTTGTTCAACCCTGTGTTGGGGTGATCTGAAATAGCAGCTGAAGAAAATGAAGAAAGAGACGAGCAAAGGAGAACAGACCAAGGACCTAAGCCCATGGTCCCCTGTTTGACTGAAGAGCTCCACCTGGGGGAAGGGAGAAGATCAAATGCAAACTCACGTCCAGAGTTTTGGTGATCCCCTAGAACCAGAAATCACAGTTACTGAATTGAGACTGTATTTGTGACTTCAAGACATTTTAAGGCCCTTTTACCCATGAGTAGGCAGAGGAATTATGAAGTGTACTAGAATTTTCATCCAGGATCAAGGAAAAATAATCCTTCTCAAAAAAAAAAAAAAAAAAAAAGTAAAGAGATGGTAGAAACCAAAGTTGTATTTTGATTGTATACACTTAGTCACTCAGTTGCGTCTGACTTTTTGTGACCCCGTGGACTATAGCCTGCCAGGTTCCTCTGTCCGTGGGGTTTCTCCAGGCTAGAATACTGGAGTGGTTTGCCATACCCTCCTCCAGGTTTGATTGTATATTAATCAACAATATACCTTAATGCTAGAAAAGTCTTGGCACATAGTAGCTACTTAATATTTATTGGTTGAATAAATGAATAGCAAGCTAGTTTCACATATATGTGCAACTCTGAAAACTAAAGCCTCCTATAGTAATACTTCTAAGTAAGTGCAATGTTACAATAATTATTAACCAATAATTGGTGGTAGTATCCAATTCCTTGCAATCTTGATAAACAGGGTTTGCAGTGGAAAGCATTCATCCATTCATTCACTAACTGAGATAACAAATGTTGACGAAACAACCTCTTTATTTCAGGTACCATGATGGGCAGTGGTGATACTATGATGATGCAGCTCTTGTCTTTATAAGTCTCACTGTTCAAAGAGAGAAGACAGATAAGTGAAGAAACAATGATTTGCAGAAATCTTGAAATTTTGATTGAGGAGGAAGAGAAAGGAGAAGAAAGATGATCACAAAAAGTCCATGAGTGGGATTTTCTCTGGGCTTGGTGAGTCTGGGGCAGCAAGCAGCGAGCATAGAGGACAACATGGGCTGGGGCAATAATAGTACCAGCAAAGAATAAGAAAGAGCAGAGGCTGCCAAACAGGCATTTTGCTCTCTTCACACATTTGTGCAGCACTGATTCTAGGAGCAGAAGCGGGTTGATAGGCAATCATAGACAAATGACAGATGTCAGAATGAGCTAGAATGGATGCCTGGGGAAGTTTAGTGGGGGTCAAAGGCCAGAATGCTTGCAAATTGTCTTACATTGCTTTTCATTCATTCATTTTGTCATTCATTCCATAAATATTTATTAAGTGTTGGTTCTGAGCCAGCTTGTGTGCTCCAGGATGTGGGCTCTTGAAAATGGTCCATTGGAAGCTCATCCTGGTCTTATTCTTTAGTTCCCTCTTCTTGCCAGGGCTTCTTATTATACTCCTTTCTTAGACAAGACAGTTCATAGTTGAGCAATTAAGAACACAGACTTGGAAAGACCCTGAATTTGGTCTAGGTGACTGCAGTCAAGTTATTTAATTTCTCTGAACCTCAGTTTCCTCATGGGTGCAAATGCTATAATAAAAGTACCTCCTTAGAGAGCTATTGAGCAGATTCAATGGAACAGTGCATGTGAAGGAATTGGCACAGTTCCTTGCACACTGGAAGCCCTGGATAAAGGTTAGTCATTTATCATGATTGTTCTCTTTGTTTCTTTTCTGCTCTGCTCCCTGGGAAATTGGACACTTTATTCTACTCACTGCAGATGCTGTGGTGTTTAAAATATTTCTACTTTGTGAAGCCATTTAATATTGGTGTGTGGGCTATTTTCTCTTTTTTTCCTCTTAATCAGTGTTATTGTTAACAACTTAGAAGCAACACAGTGATTATGGCTCCAAGAGGACTGAAATCTCAGTGGCTCATAACCTTTCAGAAAATGAAAGCTCTTTTAGGTTAAAATTCCAAAGGCTGGCTCCTACTGCAAAGATGAGGGGTGTGTGTATGTCTGTGTGTGAAGAAAATTTGATAAAATTCTTTCTGACAAATTTCTGAGTCATTAGAGCATGAAAAAGGTGTTTCTCATCCCTTGAAAGAAATTCTGGGTGCCTTTTTCAGTGAATGAATATCTCAATAAGCAGCTTGATTTTTAAACGTCAAACTTGCCACAAAACTTGGTTCTTGGGTAGGACAAATGCCTTTGATTTGTTTGAAGAAATTTGATTTGGAAATGGCCAAGTGATTAGTTGTCGAGACTAAGGCTTTGAAGTCAGAGTATGGATTTCTATTATAGGCCCTTGCAAAGCCCCAGACATTTGCATGTAAAATATTTCTAAAACTTTTGCATATGCTTAGATATTAAAATAAGCATGCTTAATGCATTTATAAGATCCCATCTGTCACATACACAATGCACTTTAAAATGCTACCCAATGAGGAAATATCATCATGTTGTTTAACCTTAATCAAATAGGAGAACGAATAGACAGTGCTGATGAACTATGATTGCTGAAGTCTTAAATACACAGTTGTATATAATTCTGTACATTGTGCATTTAGGATCCTGTTAAATAATAGCTTTTATGAGATCTCCATTTGAAAGAGACTCAAGAAAGGGAACTGAACCAAAGAGAGGCAAGAATCATTCAAGTATAAAAATAGAAGTCTAAAAAGGACCTTGCAAGGTTGAAACATCTAATCCTTATCTGAAGTTACAGACTTGCAGGATGTTAGGACTGGGGACCCAAGGGAGATGACCTATTCTGAATGGTTCATTGCCAAAATCATGAAACTGGGATCCAAATCAGAGTTTCTAAAAACCTTATCTATGCTTTTCTTTCAGATTTTCAGAAGAGAAAATTCTACAACTTCCTCTAGCAACAAATTCTTAATTATCAGGAAGCTGTAACTACCTTCCAAATGTGTATGGATTTAAAATAACAGTACACCATACATCTCTGTTAGTGACTAATGGTAGGACATGACACTATGACAAACTGTTAGAAATTGGATATAATTAATTCAGAAATGAGGAAACTCACCAGAGGGGACCTAATCAGAGTTTTTCAACAGATTCACAGTTACACTATGATGAAGCAGGATCCATATGGTCAAAAGGGAGGATTTGGAGGAGATGATCTAAGTTCAAGCTCTGTTCCTTACAAACTGGAAATGGGCAAATTACTTACATTCTCTTCTCTAGGTCTCTATTCCTTTAGAGAAGTAGCAATGGATAAGATTGGAATGATGCTTAAAAGGACCCAGAAGAGTGTCTAGTCTGTTGAAATATCCACTACACCTCTATGTGATATTTTGATTGTAGTTGATATATCCCATATTTGCAGGGTAATAAAACAGGACAGTGATTACTACTCATAATTACATATATCATCTCTAACAAATATGCCATTTTAAACTATACACATACATAAGAATTTACTGCTATAAAAAGTATTTCAAGGACTAGTATTTGGGTCAAGAGTAAAGGGACTCTTAAACAGATGATTGCTGAAGGATATTTTTCCTCTTTCTTCCTGGAGATCAGTTAAGTATAAGAGTTGCTAGAGGTACTATGGGGAGAAGGCAATGGCATCCCACTCCAGTACTCTTGATGGAAAATCCCATGGATGGAGAAGCCTAGTAGGCTGCAGTCCATGAGGTCACTAAGAGTCGGACACGACTGAGTGACTTCACTTTCATGCATTGGAGAAGGAAATGACAACCCACTCCAGTGTTCTTGCGTGGAGAATCCCAGGGACAGAGGAGCCTGGTAGGAGGCCATCTATGGGGTTGCACAGAGTCAGACACGACTGAAGTGACTTAGCAGAAGCAGCAGCAGGGGTACTATGTATCCCATACGGAGGAATGAAGTAGGGGACATTTTGGTATTATTCTACCTATGACTTCCTGACTTTTTTCTATCCAACATCATCTTTGAATTCCATCTTATTCTTTTAGTTTTATGAAGCATTAGTTCATGTTTGGAGTCAAAAGAAACCTAAGAACAGATAGAGAAAGCCACATATACAAGACTTGTGTCCAACTTCAAGATCGAGTTATAAGGAAAAGCCATTATTTTAATCTTTAAGCAGTACAGAGGAGAAGTCTTGCTTATTATCACTGGAGATTCTAATTTATCTGCATAAAATGAACTCTAAATGATTATTGATAGTGGTAACTCTTATGCAAATCTTTTTTAGATCAGTAGTTGAATCTTAATTTTGCACCATAATGAAAAGCAAATGCTCTAAGTTCTCACTCTCATTATTTAATAAAAATTGATGTCACAACATAACCAGTAAATAACAAAAAAAATCTTTATCTACTACTTCCAATTCTTAGTTTCACACATTTAATTATAGATGTGGGAGGTGGCAGTTTTGTTTCTTTTATTAACCAACAACTACAGAACTGGACATGGAAAAATAGACTGGTTCCAAATAGGAAAAGGAGTACATCAAGGCTGTATATTGTCACCCTGCTGATTTAACTTATATGCAGAGTACATCATGAGAAATGCTGGACTAGAGGAAACACAAGCTGGAGAAGATTGCCGGGAGAAATATCAACCACCTCAGATTGAAATATCAATCACCTCAGATATGCAGGTGACAACCACCCTTATGGCAAAAAGTGAAGAGGAACTAAAAAGCCTCTGATGAAAGTGAAAGAGAAGAGTGAAAAAGTTGGCTTAAAGTTCAACATTCAGAAAACAAAGATCATGGCATCCAGTCCCATCACTTCATGGGAAATAGATGGGGAAACAGTGGAAACAGTGTCAGATTTTATGTTGGGGGGCTCCAAAATCACTGCAGATCGTGACCGCAGCCATGAAATGAGAAGACGCTTACTCCTTGGAAGAACAGTTATGACCAACTTAGATAGCATATTCAAAAGAAGAGACATTACTTTGCCGACTAAGGTCTGTCTAGTCAAGGCTATGGTTTTCCCAGTGGTCATGTATGGATGTGAGAGTTGGGACTGTGAAGAAGGCTGAGCACGGAAGAATTGATGCTTTTTAACTGTGGTGTTGGAGAAGACTCTTGAGAGTCCCTTGGACTGCAAGGAGATTCAACCAGTCCATTCTAAAGGAGATCAGCCCTGGGTGTTCTTTGGAAGGAATGATGCTAAAGCTGAAACTCCAATACTTTGGCCACCTCATGCGGAGAGTTGACTCATTCGAAAAGACTCTGGTGCTGGGAGGGATTGGGGGCAG
This sequence comes from Neotragus pygmaeus, assembly GCA_006410875.1. NCBI lineage: Eukaryota > Metazoa > Chordata > Mammalia > Artiodactyla > Bovidae > Neotragus > Neotragus pygmaeus. Next base: position 797,120 of record SJYV01049284.1, on the reverse strand, counting down.
GAGGAGAAGGGGATGACAGAGGATGAGATGGCTGGATGGCATCACTGACTCAATGGATGTGAGTCTGAGTGAACTCCGGGAGTTGGTGATGGACAGGATAGCCTGGCTTGCTGCAATTCATGGGGTCGCAAAGAGGCGGACACGACTGAGCAACTGAACTGAACTGAACTGATAGACAATTTATTCACAGAACACTAGTCAATCCAATCACACTAGGACCACAGCCTTGTCTAACTCAATGAAACTAAGCCAAGCCCACGGGGCACCCCAGGGTGGGCAGGTCATGGTGGAGAGGTCTGACAGAATGTGGCCCACTGGAGAAGGGAATGGCAAACCACTTCAGTATTCTTGCCTTGAGAACCCCATGAACAGTATGAAAACGCAAAATGATAGGATACTGAAAGAGGAACTCCCCAGGTCAGTAGGTTCCCAATATGCTACTGGAGATCAGTGGACTAGAAAGAATGAAAGGATGAAGCCAAAGCAAAAAACAATACCCAGCTGTGGATGTGACTGGTGATAGAAAGAAGGTCCGATGCTGTAAAGAGTAATATTGCATAGGAATGTCAGGTCCATGAAACAAGGCAAATTGGAAGTGGTCAAACAAGAGATGGCAAGAGTAAATGTCAACATTCTAGGAATCAGCGAACTAAAATGGACTGGAATGGGTGAATTTAACTCAGATGACCACTGTATCTNGAAATGAAAAGATGCTTACTCCTTGGAAGAAAAGTTGTGACCTACCTAGATAGCATATTCAAAAGCAGAGATATTACTTTGCCGACTAAGGTCCGTCTAGTCAAGGCTATGGTTTTTGCTATAGTCATGCATGGAAGTGAGAGTTGGACTGTGAAGAAAGCTGAGCGCTGCAGAATTGATGCTTTTTAACTGTGGTGTTGGAAAAGACTCTTGAGAGTCCCTTGGACTGCAAGCAGATCCTATCAGTCCATTCTGAAGGAGATCAACCCTGGGGTTTCTTTGGAAGGAATGATGCTAAAGCTGAAACTCCAGTACTTTGGCCACCTCATGCAAAGAGTTGACTCATTGGAAAAGACTTTGAGGCTGGGAGGGGTTAGGGGCAGGAGGAGAAGGGGACGACAGAGGATTAGATGGCTGGATGGCATCACTGACTCAATGAATGTGAATCTGAGTGAACTCCAGGAGTTGGTGATGGACAGGGAGGCCTGGCTTGCTGCGATTCATGGGGTCGCAAAGAGTCGGACACGACTGATCGACTGAACCGAACTGAACTGTAGTGATAGACAATTTCACTACTTTCTGGTCCGCATGCTACATTAAAAAAATGTGATTTTTTTTTGTTTGTTTAGGTAGATTGACCAGTAAAAGAATAAAAAATTTGGAAATAAGGGTTTGACACTCACGTACTCAGGGAAGTCCTTACAGGCTATATATCAGGTTCTTGTTTGACTGTATGACGTTAAGTGAGGTTTGGGGAAAAAATAAGATTGTTGACTTTGTACATTCCATTGACTGTTGCCCCCAATCCACTTCCTGGAGTAGCCTCTTCTAAGATGTGAAGATGTATGTAGACTAGACAGTATTTCAGTTGTTCTATATGTCTCCAGAATAGCATTTTAAGCATGTTGATACTGTGTTGGCTGGAAAGAGTATTGTCAGTTATTGAATAGAGGAAGAGCTACAGCCACAAATGGGAAGAAGGTCAACCAGATTATAAAAAATCTAGAACCAAAATGACTATAAAAATATATATATATGGTACTGGGAGTATCTTGATTTTAGAACAGAAAAAATTCACTTCGTCTTCTGGGAATTAAAAGCCCATTCTCTATCTGCATAGGAATTAGAGATACTGGGCCTGATGTCAAGGAACCCAACTCCACTGAGGAATTGAAATCTCTCTAAAATTACCAATAATACATCAATCAGAACAGAAAAGCCTGGATACATCAGAGAAAGAACAAACACTGGTTCAACCTGGGCTTCAACAAAATTTTCTCAGAAAGTAAACCAAAAGGGCTACCACAAAACAGAAAAGGATATATTTACAAAAGCTCGGGACAGGGGGCCTACATCCACTGAAAATACATCCTTACCCCAAACAAAACTACCTTTGACCGCAGGGTATGGCAGAGATGACATCTGCAAGGTGACTGTGACAGCCATGGGCCTACATAGACTGAGACTTAAAGACCATGAAGTTAAAGACCGTAAAGTCCTGTAAAGGGAAATTAGCCTAGACCAAGCAAACACAATAGCCTCAGATGAAATTAAGAGATGAAACTCACATGACTGCACCTATTCTTGAGACCTGGTGGGAAGGGAGAATGAAAGATCACCATTCACAGTTAAAAAAAAAAAAATGACCTGTAGGCAGGAGAGACTCACAACTCCTTTTTCATCACTTCTCCCTACCAACCCTTCCAAAAAGGACCATGCTATGGATTAGTCCAGTTCAAGGACATTTTCTTTGGCCTACAAGTATCACAGAGCTGAACACAAGTGATCAAAGACAGACCCAAGGAAAAATGGTATCTTCAGAACAAGGTATGGAGTAAAATGATGAGATACCTTGTTTCATGCTCACTGCTTCATTGCCAGGATTTAAAAGAGTGTCTGGCTTACGAAGCTGCTCAATAAATCTCTGTTGGGTGGATTAATGATTGAATGAAGCAGTGACTGGAGGTTGGAGGCTCTCTTTCTCTTGGTGCAACTCTTGATCTGAGAACATCTGGAGCAGAGGGCTCCAAGAAGTCTGGGAGAGGCAGCCCAGGCCAGCTCTGACGTGGACACTGGACAAACATGTTTGGGCTCTTTCTTGAGCTGCTTCTCTTCCCTGAAAAATGTGTTCTTCCCGATCTAGCCTTCATTCCCTGTTAGATGGATGAAATGCCAAAGGCCAGGCTCTGGAGTAGGCTTAGGGTAAAAGGAAGAAAGGAAGCTGTTTGCCCTAATTTGCTCCAGGCTCTTTGTTATACCAATACCAAGCCACTCAAAAGGAAACTCTGCTGGTCCAGCTTGGCTCACTGTGGACCAGACCTCAGCTGAGGTGCTTATAGCTAGTAGGCCATGATTCCATCTGACTCTTTAACATATCATTTAGGATTTATCAAAACATGCTTGATTAAAACACAGCAACAGGGTCTGCTCTCAGCATGGCCAGTGCTAAATATTTGGGAGTATTTTTTGTGTTTTAAAAATATTTCCCCTTTTTCTCTTTGTAGTCAATAGAAGTGGAAAGATGGGTACAATAACAGGGTAAAGAGAGGGGGAAAGACATTACTGATGTCTCCAAGGAAGCATCTTGGGACGTAAGCCAGAAAAGAAAAGATCAAGACAATCCTAGATTATGGCTTCCAGGAGAGTATTTCTCTCCTGGGTCCACAGAGAGGCAGGAGCCAAGGCAGGTGCAATGACTGAAAGAGATACTATCCACCAATGAGGATTTCCCTCCCACTGGCTGATTGAAACATGTCCTAAAAACCCCTCATCATGAAGGGATATTCAAGCTACTTGTACACAACACATATAGATGTGTTGGCAGCCAATGGTCTGGGCCAGCTGTTCATTTTCATAAAGGGCAACAAGATTTTCAGTTTAGGGTTTCAGTGGCAGCTTGTGCCTGATGCCATAAAACCCTGTATCTAAACTTCTCCTCTGAGGAAGAAAAAGAAACCTGTGCAAAGCACAAGGATATTGTTCAGAACTGATGTGCTGAATGGTTTCCAGTCCTGAAAATCATATCTAAGCTCATTGCTTCTCAATAAAAATGGCCCTGTTCCATCAAGGAACGTAATCAGTGGTCTTATTTAAGCCAGCATGTGTGTGAATCAGAATCAGAATTGCTTACATGTTATTTACTTAGTGTATTTTCTCACTCTTTTCTCCCACTATTCATTGGCATAAATACACCAGCAGTAAATAATACAAATTAACACTGGAGTTGTGGTCTGCAAACTATAGCCTATGGGTTCAATTCAACCAGTAACCTGTTTTCATATAAGCAAAGAATGGTTTGTACACTTTTAACAGGTTGTAAAAAATAACAAAGAATATGAGATAGAGATCATAAGAGACCCACAAGATGAAAATATTTCCTGTTTAGTCTTTCACAGAAAAAGTTTGCTGAATCCTGCATTAGAACATTGCTTTCTTACATCCAAAATTATGAAAAATGAAATACTGAGGAATCAGCATGGCAGTTTTGGTTTGCCTAAAGATTTACAAAGATACTGCAAAACAATAGAAACTGTCCCCCAAGGGGGAAATCATAAAGACACATAAATTATAAACTGATCTGTTATTAAATAATATTATATTAAACAAGTGTTACATTTAAATAATTGACTAAATGCACTGAGACTTCATTTCCTTATGTTGTAAACTTTTCTGAAAAATCATCTCAATAGGCCAAAAATGAAAAATCCCCAGATTTGCACTAAGTCTAATGACCATAGGCCCCACTTGCTATGTCCTTATCAGATTAAGTGCTTCACTTACAATGTTGCACTGACTCTTCGAAACAACCCCATGAGGTATACGGCATTCTCCTCATTTTACAGCTGCGGTGACTGAGGCTCAGAGGGGTTAATAGTGTGTCCAAGCCTCCAGGTTAGTAAGCAATGAGACAAGGACTTGAACTCTGTGCTAGCTGATTGTGGAGCACAGGCACATAATCTTTATATAGAATCTTAACATAATACTGACTCCTTTAGAAGAGATGCAGTCAGTATGCTTTAGTTTTTCGCTTCCCCCACCCTCCCCCGACAAATACTGCACAGCCTGGCAAATGGGAAGTCATGACATTGCATGCTAGGTGAAACCTTAGGCCTCAGGGTCTCAGCCTCCTCCCTATGTGCGCGCACACACACACACCACAGACATCCTGCGTAAGACACAAAGGCACCGTTTTTGAAGGTTTAAGAATTCATAAAAGGAAAACATCTCTTGTCATTTCACTGTGATTTAAAAAGCTAAGGTTAGTGTTTCTTATTTTCATTTGAGGTTATTTAAAGGGAGAATCTGTGAATATGATAACTTTAGTTGACTGTGTATGTTGTGATTCTTACTTTTATTTAAGCAGTGTAGCCTTCCAAGAGGTGTAACTAAAATAAGGTACAATCCCACAGGATACGATGCTGCTTGTTTTCTCTCATGTGTGTGTCCTCTCCCTCTCCTTCCTTTCTGCCTTCTGCTTGATGTTTCTGCTTTTGCAACTAAACACAGGAAAAAGGAGTTAGAAAACACCCTTTAGGCTGGAACAAAAGGGAAGGAGAGCTTGTTGCATCTTTTTGCTGAAACCTCTAATGATTCTAGTCCTGACTCAGCCCTCAGCTCCAGCCTGTGAGTCTAGCTGCTATGGGAGCAGTTTTAAAGGGAAGCTGTATTGTCATATCAAAATTAACTATAAACTTGACTTACATTCCTCAAGAATACAGTTCTTTACCTAGATAGATTACTGTCCACAACTCAGACAGAGTTTCATAATAATTTTATTTTCCCTTCTCCTTTGCTCCCCGTCCAGTCATCGGGTCATACTGAACCTGGCCTCCTACCGTTCTCCCACATTTCCCCTACTTCTCTTTCTGTACTTGGCAGCTCGCCACCTGACACTTGGATTATGTCCGAGGGCTTTTAATTTGACCTCCTGTCTTAAGATCTTTCCCTTCATGTTCCTTTGCAGCATAATAAAGCTTTCAAAATCTGGAGGCTTAAAGTGGAAACCACCATTTAGCTGCTCACGTTTCTGTAAGGAGGGCTGAGCTCAGCGGCAATGGCTTGCTTCTGCTCCACATGTGTTGGTTGGAGCAACTTGACTTAAGGCTACAGGAATCAAGCTGGCAATACTAACACATCCGGCGACACTGTTGGGGTGGTTGAGCTAGCTGGGGCTACGTGGGCCTATCTCTTCCCATGCTTTTTCATCCCCCAGGGCCTCTATTTACCTGCCTCTCTCTCCAGCAGGCCAGGGTTGTTGGACTTTTTTATATCGTAGCTGAGGAATTCTGGAGGGCAGAAAAGGAAACCGCAATGTCTCCCAGGGCATAGGCACAGAAGTCACACTAGTCACTTTTACTTCATTCAGTTCACAAGTCTAGCCCAGAGTCAAGGGGACAGTCCAGATTTAAGGGATAAACTCCACTTTCTTGTTGGGAAAAGTGACAAAATAACATTGTGAAAGGACATGTAGTGTAGGAAGGCTTTTTGTGTGACCATCACAAGAAGAAAAAAATCTGTATTTTAGCACTTATATTTCTACATTAATGGATTCCAGTCTACTCAAAAATACAACGGTCAGCCCTATAAAAAATTTCCCATGTATAAGTATATTCAAAAACATGTTGGATGGCACAGGGGCAAGATCTAATCCAACTCTAAAATTTACCTTTCTAGTAGTGCTGCAGATTTGTAAGGAGAAAGAGGACTCAATGAAGCAAGAAAAGTATGGTATAATCAATCATTTATGTGTGGTGAAGAGTCATTTTTTTTCTGGTGGAGAATCATTATAAATTCTAACTTCACACTATGGACCACAATCATTTTCAAATGTTCACCTTAGACTTGTCATCACCTAGAAATATTCCCCCGGTGGAAGCAAACACTACTGTCACTTTGTGAGCACAGTTTCTTATCAGGCCAGAATTCTCACTCCTTTGTCAGACTATACATTCTTGCTAGTGTCATCTTGTCTCTGGAAGTTACTGCTGTGTAACTACTTCATTTATCAGTGCTACTCCATTCCTCACTCTTGCCACTTGTTTTCTCCCTCTAGATGAGCTTATTCTTGTTTCACAAAGACAACCAGCTGTTAGTCTTGAAGGCTTTCAGCTTTTGCTCCCCACCCACATAGAGATTATTCATAGTTTTGCCCCTTTTTACTACCCCCAGCCTAGCCCTAGCCTTAGGAAACAAGAAACCCCTCTATCCAAGGTTCATCCATCCATCCACCTCTTCTCTAAATTCTGTCTTCATTCATCTTCTCAGCAGTACTATTCCATCAACTAATCCCTAATTTTTCTACATCTTCAATCCTCACTCTTAGAGAACTGCTTCTTTCTCTCCAGCATAAAAAATATCCATCTTTCACCTATCTGGAATAAAATTCCTAACCTCTGCCCCTTACCAAACTATACCCTCATTTTCTGTCCAGTTCTCATGATCAACCTTCAAAAGCAATGTTAAATTGTCTTTGCAGACACTTCAAAAACCACAGTTAATATTTACTGAGGATTTGTAAGGAAATAAGAACTGTTCTAACCATTTTGTCCCCTTTACTCCTCATTACAACTTTGATATAGTTCTATTTTTATTATCATTTTGTAGAAGAGGAGATTGAGGCAGAGAAATACTTGGTAACCTGTCCATAGTCAAAAGCTAGTGAGTGGAAGAATTTGGGTTTGAACTTGGACAGTCCAGTTTCAGAGTCTGTGGACTCACTCATTAGACTTTATTGACTCAACCATTCATTGCTTTAGTCTGCTGCAATCTGCTGTGCCTTCTCTGCTTCCCTGAAACTGTTCTTATGAAATCACCAAAGCCATGCTAATTTCCAGTTTCAGTGGACACTTGTTGATACTCACCTAAGGTGAAAGTGAAAGCTGCTTAGTTGTGTCCAACTCTTTGCAACTCCGTGGACTATAAGTTTATGGAATTCTCCAGGCCAGAATACTGGAGTGGGTAGCCATTCCCTTCTCCAGGTAGCTGAAAAATTACTCATGAAGAGAAATGAGGAGGAATGAAATGAAAACAACAGAAAAGGAAGAAAGCAGAGACTTTCCATCTCCTGTTCAGGTGGGAGGGCAGAGTATGGGAAACCAGGTCTTTGTCCAGCATGGCTGAGACCAAGAAAATGAATCTTTTCTCGCACCCATCTATGGCTTATGTATTTTAGAACACATTTCTACAGGGAAACACTGGAAATGTTAGTTCAAATCACAAACTCACAAATGGAGGCAAGTGCTCATTATACTTTTAAGTGACCCCACAAGTCGAGTGTTTGCCTCCTTAAACATCAATTTTTCTAGGGCTGTTGAATACCCTTACTAACAAACACCTGTGCAGAGCATGGGCTTGCAAAGTCCTACAGCTCTTAGAAATTCATAAAACCCCATCTTTTAACAATTGGTCAATAATTTCAGTATGTGCCATACTGAAAAAAGTCACCATTGTTTGAAAAATAACCTTCATCCTGGTTCAAGTTCGAAAAAAGAACTTAAGACATTCTTCTTTCTTTCTCTTTTGGCTGCACTACATGGTTTATGGCATCCTAGTTACCCAACCAAGGACTGAACCTGGACCCTCAGCAATCAAAGTGTGAAGTCCCAATCACTGGACTGCAGGGAAGTCCTCAGACACTCTTATAAGCACTATTTGGAAAAATACAATAACAACAAAAACTTTCAAGGATGATGCCAAAAGACTGAAGAACGTAAAGCAAAGTGGAAATAGTTCATTCTCAGATATTTGAATATGTTTCATTTCTAGCTGATTTAGTCAACAAATGTTTATTGAATCCTAAGTACATGCATGTTGCCATACTCTATTCAGAGAGGTGGGGAAAAAAAAAAAAACAAAACAGACCCTACTCTCTTTGGCTTTAAATGCTAGTGCTCACTGTATGTGCAAACTGGTGACCATTTATTCATTCATGAGGCATATGCTGAGTGCCCATGATGGGTAATCTTTGATGAGCTTATAAATCACTAGGGGGAAAAGAAACAAGAATATCATGAACAATAATACAAAGTAGGAAAAACACTTTTAAACACTTGGAACAGCTATAAGCATATAGTAAGCATGTAACAAATATTTGTTAAGTAAACAGTAATTGTTATAACATAAGTTCATGTTATGTACTATAAACACTAAAATAAGAAACTCAGTAGGTATTTCACGAAGATAGTATTTGAACTGGGACCCGAAAGAGATTCAAACTACCATAGACAGGCAGGGAGATAAATGTTCCAAGGTAAAGCCACAGAGACCAGAAAACTCAAAAGATATATAATCAATCACTTTTGCCAAAATTGGGAGATTAACCAAGGAATTAGTATTTTAATCAATAGGACTTCATGGACTGTAGCCCACCAGGCTCCTCTGTCCATGGAATTCTCCAGGCAAGAACATAGGAGTGGGTAGCCATTCTCTTCTCCAGGGGCTCTCCCCGATCTAAAGGTCAAACCTAGGTCTACCTGCATGGCAGGTAGATTCTTTATTATCCGAGCTACCAGGAAAGCCCAATAAAGAATCAGCAACATTGCTGAGGAGTTATAGAAAGGGATTAGAACTTTGAGTTAAAGAGCTCAATTGGCAATGTGGTATTAACATGGATAAGAGGGATGAAATTCTCCCTTGGAAAGAAAAAAACCAAGTCATGCTTGTATTTCTATCAACAACCAGCACAAGGCCTGGCTATCAATCAGTGGAGTAGACATCTGCCATCTGTTACAGCATCCAGTTCCTGTTTCTGGTAAAAGCACATGAATAAATCATTCCTGTCCCATATTCAGCCTAGTTGGAGCTGATCCTAGCTCCAGGGGAGAACAGTCCACCCAGGCAAAACCTTGGTCTCAGTGATGAGTTCTTGAGATGGACATGTGATCTAATTCAGACTAAAGAAATCAGAGCTTAACTTTTTGTCCGAATTCTTGGGGAAGACAGCACTTGATTTTTCCCCCATTATATTTGGGTATATATGAGGGAAAAATCTGTTGAAAATAGAGACAATTTAAGAAAGAGTATATTTTATGCTTGTGATATAATAATTCCTAAGCTGCCTAAGCCATTCTAAACTGGAATTTTCATCTAACTTTCAAATAAAAAGGATCCTGACTGGTACAATAAAAGCTTCATTTAATGAATAAACTTAAGAAAGGATGATTGGCTTCATATGCAGAAATAGAAAAGATCTAGTGGAAGAGGAGACCAGTCTGGTTAGACTATCTAAAACATCATGTTGGAATGTCTTTCACCCATGAGCTATAATTTGTTTCCAACAATATTGTTCCCAACAATATTATGATGTTTCTAAGTCAGTCACAGAGAATCACAGTACTAGGTACACAGTAGCAATGCAATAAATCTTTTGATTGATTTGTTGCAGAACCTAAGCTTTAGGGAGAAAACAAGTCATGAAAGATCCTGTTTTCAAAAAAAAAAAAGTATAGTGTCGTAGGAAGTACAAAGAGATTAATATTGGAAATGCCCCTCAGCTGGCCTGAAAAATGACCACTGGGAAAATGCTAGAGGAAACAAGTGGGGCAATTTTCTTTTTACATTATTTTTTTTTAATTTTTAATTGACAATGTTGTGTTGGTTTTTGCCATACAACATGAGTCAGTCATAATTATGCATATATGTATGTATGTGTATGTATACAAATATATATCTTCTCCGAGGCTTCCCTTGTGACTCAGCTGGTAAGGAATCTGCCTGCAATGTGAGAGAGCTGGGTTTGGTCCCTGGGTTGGGAAGATCCCCTGGAGAAGGGAAAGGCTACCCCCACTCCAGTATTCTGGCCTGGAGAATTCCATGGGCCTTATAGTCCATGGAGTCACAAAGAGTTGGACACAACTGAGCAACTTTCACTTTCACATCTTCTCCCTCTTCAGTCTCTCTCCCCTCCCCTCCATCCTACCCCTCTAGGAACACTGAGCACCAGGCTGGACTCCCTGTTATATAGCAATTTCAACATGGGCCGTGTTCATTTCTGGTCACCTGAAGCAATGGCTCCTTTAATACAGAAAAATAAGTCAAATACCCATCAGAACATTTCAAACTTTTTTCATTCTAGGCGGTTACTACAAGTTGGTCACAGCTACTCGGTATTCCCATGATAGCAATACATTGCCAAGGCTGGCTTTGGCTGTTCTGAAATAAAGTAACTGCTCTCCTCTGCCTCACCTGTCATTAAATTGGTGGGCTTTATACATCATTCATAAGCCTTCTAGTGTTATTTATTGTGAATCTCTCTGGCTCAAGTCACATTTGATCAACATACTGAGAAACAAGTGTTCCAGCCACTAAACAAAACTTTTATGAGAAGAGAAATGATTTGAAACATGTTCTGGCTTCAGCTTCCCTTAATACAGATAACTGGATTAGCTGCCAGGTATATGTCTTTTTGTGAATTATTTGATAAATTTGTGACTCTTTCCCCCAAGGTTCTGAATTGAATTTATTCAATATTTACTGAGCGCCTACACTATGCAAGACACTGTGCTGGATCCTGGGGCAATCTGATGTTTTGTACTATTAGATATCATCCCTCAAATTCATAAGAAAGTGACAAAAATGTAAATGATGAGGACATGTAGGAGGAAACAGGAGGAGGTGTGTGGAGTTACAGTAGCAATAAACAGGAAAAAAAAGTCTTTTGTTAGGGAGAAAAAAAAAGCTAACATTTTAGCTAACCCCCAGGCTAAATCATTGCAACACAAAACCAGAGGAATTTATAGGAAATGGACACAGTAATTGTCTCCTGCATAAATAATACTTTACTACCTAGTTAATAACACTGCCTTTTGTTTTGGGGGGTGTTGGGGGAGGTTTCCTTGGTTGTACCATGCAGCATATGGGATCTTAGTTCCCGAACCAGGGATAGAACCTGGGCCTCTTGCATTGGGAGCGTAGAGTTTTAACCACTGGACCGCCAGGGAAGCCCCAATAACAATATGATAATTAATAACTCATCCCTTGTGAGACTTTCTCTTTTATATACTGAGGCAGAAAAAGCAATGATTCCCCATCTGCAAGGCGTCTCAAGTGGCACTAGTGGTAAAGAGCCTACCTGCCAATGCAGGAGACATAAGAGATGTGGGCTTGATCCCCGGGTCGGGAGATCGCCTGGAGAAGAAAATGGCAACCCACTCCAGTATTCTTGCCTGGAGAATCCCATGGACGGAGGAGCCTGGTGGGCTACCAGTCCACTGGGTCACAAAGAGTCAGACACTACTGAAGCAGAAAACACCCCATCTGCAAATACAGCGATCAAGTAAAGACTTAAATTTTTCCATAGGTGATGCCAGAGCATCTCTCTACCTTCCTCTTTCCTCTGTTGCTTGCTTCCTTCTGTTCTTGCCTCCTTTTTTCTACTTCAAAAATATTGACACAGAATCAAGGAAATGTTAAGCAGAAATTTCCATAGTTTTTGCTATTGATTAGAAATGCAGGGGAGAACAAGATAGCAGAAGAGTAGGTGGACATGGAGTACATCTCTCTCCATGGATACATCAGGAATACACCTTCAGACACAGAAGTGCATGCAGAACACCAGCTGAGAGTGGACAGGTGTACCTAACCAGAGGAAAGAATATATAGAACCACACAAAACTTGACAGGATGACAGAACTAGGGGGAAAAACAGGAGTGTTAGTAGGATTGGACCTGCCCTTGGCAGGTTGGGAAACTGAAGAAGGGGTCCAGTCCCCACATCCGAGCAACTGTCTGAGTCAGAGGAAAAATATTTAAGGCTGAGGGTGAAACAGCTGATCTGTGGCAGCCTAAATGGAATGGGAATGAGACAGTCCTTGCCACAGCCATACACACACTGGACAGGGATGCCGGTCCCCTGGAAGGCTCAGTGGCTGGGAGCTGGAGTTTAGGGATTATGGAGCAAACCCAGGGCGAGGGCTGCTGTTGACTGTGGAGAGATGGATCGAGGGGATGTGAGGGAGGAGATTGTTGTGGGAAATGCCTGTGGAGAAAAAACTGGGCAGCCATGGAAGCAAGACAACACTGCTGAGTCAAGAAAAGGGGATGGAGCCATCATCATAGCCTCTCCTCACACACCAGCATTAGCAGCTGAACAGTAGAGAGGCTGGTTCATTAAATGCCTGGAGCACTGAACTACAGAGCAGGACCCCAGCCAGGGTGCCCCTTTAAGTGCCTGACGTGCCAATCTACAGAGTAGGACCCAAGCCAGGGGCGCCCCTCTATGTGCCTGATGTGCTGAACAACAGAGAAAGACCCCACGTAAGGGAGCTCTCTAAGTGCCTGAATGGGCAGAGCTATGCAGAAAGTCTGGCCAAAGAAGCTTTCTGATTGCCAGCTACAAGAGGCTCGAAAAAAGACTCTGAGAGAGCCATAATTCCTACAGTGGAGACAGTCCATGGCTCTGCACACTTGGCACCGCCAGGGTCCCTGCAAGCCAACCAGCTGCTCCACCTTCATGCTCAACTCTCACTGGGGCACAGCTTCCACAGGTTAAAAAAAAGTCTTGCATCTATGCTCACAGGGTTGCTTCGGTAGTGTCTGAAAATGCAGAAACATACTACATAAATGAAGGAACAAACTAGAAACTCAGAAGTCCAAATAAATGAAGAGAAAATAGGCAAACTACCTGAAAAAGAATTCAGAATAATGATAGTAAAAGATGATCAAAAACCTTGAAAGCAAAATGGAGAAAACACAAGAATCAATTAGCAAAGACCTAGAAAAATTAAAGAATAAACATATAGTGACAAACAACACAATTACTGAAATTAAAAATACTCTGGAAGGAATCAATAGCAGAATATCTGAAGCAGAAGAATGAATCAGTGAGCTGGAAGATAAAATGGTGGAAATAACTTCTGAAGAGCAGAATAAAGTAAAAAGAATGAAAAGAGCTAAGGATAGTCTCAGAGACCTCTGGGACAATGTCAAATGCACCAACATCCAAATCATAAGGGTCCCAGAAGAAGAAGAGAAAAAGAAAGGTTATGAGAAAATTTTTGAAGAGATTGTGTTGCAAGATGAAAATTTCCCCAACATGGAAAAGGAAATAGACAATCAAGTCCAAGAGGCACAAAGAGTTCCATACAGGATAAACCCAAGGAGAAACACGCCAAGACACATACTAATCAAACTAACAAAGACTAAACACAAAGAACAAATATTAAAAGCAGCAAGGGAGAAGCAACAAGTAAAACACAAGGGATGCTTAACAGCTGATCTTTCAGTAGAAACTCTGCAGGCCAGAAGGGAATGGAAAGGTATATTTAAAGTACTGAAAGGGAAAAATCTACAACCAAGATTACTGTATCTGGCAAGGATCTCATCCAACATTAGTGGAGAAATCAAAAGCTTTTCAGTCAAGCAAAAGTCAAGAGAATTCAGTACCACCAAACCAGCTTTACAACAAATGTTAAATGGACTTATACACTCCAAGAAATACAAGAGAAGAAAAAAAAATCTACAAAATTAACCCCAATTAAGAAAATGGCAATAGGAACATATATATGAATAATTACTTTAAATGTAAATGGATTAAATGCTCCAATCAAAAGACACAGACTGGCTGAATGGATACAAAAACAAGACCCATATATACTCTGTCTACAAGAAACCTACTTCAGATCTAAAGACACATATAGACTGAAAGTGAGAGGATGGAAAAATATATTCCATGCAAATGGGAAGCAAAAGAAAGCTGGAGTAGCAATCTTCCTATCAGACAAAATAGACCTTAAAATAAAGAAGTTGCAAGAGATAAGGAAGGACATTACAAAATGATAAAGGGATCAATCCAAGAGGAAGACATACAATTGTAAATATCTATGCACCCAACACAGGAGCACCTCAATACATATGACAAACACTAACAGACATAAAAGGAAAAATTGAGAGTAACACAATAATAGTAGGAGACTTTAATACCCCACTCACACCAATGGACAAAGCATCAAAAAAAGAAAATTAACAAGGAAACACAAGTCTTAAATTGTACATTAGATGAGAAGGATCTCATTGATATATTTGGAACATTCCATCCAAATTCAGAAGAATATACCTTCCTGTCAAATGCACATGGAACATTCTTCAGGATAGACCACATCTTGGGTCACAAATCAAACCTCAGTAAATTAAAGAAAACTGAAATCATATCAGGCATCTTCTCCGACCACAATGCTATAAGACTAGATATCAATTATAATTTTAAAAAAACTGTAAGAAACACAAACACATGGAGATTAAACAACACATTTCTAGATAACCAACAGGTTACTGAAGAAATCAAAAGGGAAATTGCATATCTCTAGAAAGAAATGATAATGAAGACACGACAACTCAAAATGTATAAGATGCAGCAAAAGCAGTTCTAAGAGGTAAGTTTATAGTAATACAATCCTACCTCAAGAAACAAGAAAACCATTGAATAGACAACCTAACTTTACNCGGACACGACTGAGCAACTTCTCTTTCACTTTTCACTTTCATGCATTGGAGAAGGAAATGGCAACCCACTCCAGTATTCTTGCCTGGAGAATCCCAGGGATGGGGGAGCCTGGTGGGCTGCCGTCTATGGGGTCACACAAAGTCGGACACGACTGAAGTGACTTAGCAGTAGCAGCAGAGTTTGACCCTTAGTCCTGAAACCTGCTGTGTAATCCTGGACAAGTCACTTATCGTCTTTAACTCCCAGATTCTCCATCTATAAAATGGAGTTAAGAGACATCTTGTAGAGTGATTGCAATGAGTAAATGCAATGATAATATAAAGATTCTAGTATGATGCCTGTCATATAGAAAGCCTGGCATATAGCAGGCAGTGAATAGATGGCCACAGGCTTTGTCATTGCTGCTGCCAGAGGTTTACGTTATCACCCCATACTTTTGCATTTTTCCTTGAGAACAGATGATGGACAATACCCAGCTTGGACTCACAAAGTGGCTGCTAGTTGTTAGCATGATGGTAAGTTCTCTCATTCTTCCACAAGACTTCTCCTCCCAAGATACTTACTACAAAGCCTAGTGAACTGGGTAATTAACAAGGAATGCTATGACCGCTTCATGTGTCATGATCAACATCACCCACAATGACAAATATTTATTGAGCTTTTCAAGTATTTGTTAGATAAAGTATTGTGTAGAAACCAGAGGTTGTGACTTTAAATAATTTTTCATATTGATTAATAAAATAGCTTCCTGGAAACATATATAAAAATAAATAACTCTTTTGAAATTGTTTCAAATGTGTCTGTCATAAAATTAGCTGAAGTATAAGTCAGAAGAGCTGGAAGCTCTTACAGGGAAATATTAGAGTAAAAGTGGGGCTCTGTCAAGGCATACAATGCCGAAGGGGTGATCTAGAAAGATGTGATCAGGATAGAGAAACCATAGTGATACGCTGTACCCCAGGTCTAACAAAAGAGGGGCATCGGAGGAACAAGAGGAGGGGGAATGGTTACTGGAATGCAGAGACAGAAACAACTGCATGGAGAGAAAGCCTGAAAGGATCTCTGATTTTCAGTATTGCAATAGAGCCTGCCTGGCATGACCTTGCAAGGAGGGGGGATAAATATTCCTTCTTCATTGTCCTTCCTCCCTCTGATCTTCTGCTAGGGCATTCGTTGGCTAACCCCAACCAGATGGCAGAGAGCAAGAGAGTTCTTGCAATCCGTGTGGACCAGTCTCCCAGGGCAGAGAGCAAGGTGAAGGTCATAGAGTGGGCCTGGAGGGCAGATGGAGGACCTGTGGTCTACCCATAGGCCCAGGTAAGATGAAACCAAGTCTTAAAGTGGGAAAATTCATAGACCAGATGGTCCTTTATAGAAAGAATCGCATCTGGCTCACTCTGTAATCTTATTGTCCAACAATTACCTCGCTCAGAGTAAGCTCTCAACAAATATTTGTTATAGGTACAGTGGAGTCACTTGGGTATTCTTCACTTCAGTATTGGATTTTTTTTAAAGAAGAATATTTTCAATTTGCTACTAAACTGATCAAAAGCTTGTCTCTATGGAGTCATGGAGAAATAGGAAAATAGACAAAGCGACAAAAGTTTGGCATGTGAAGTCAAAACTGTCTTATCTCCAATGAGCTGTGCAAGGCAGCTCTGCACATGAATGCATTTCACAGCAAAGTCTGGCTCCTTCCCAGCAAGTTAAAGTTTAAATCCTATATTAATGCTATTGACTGATGTAAATGGATCCCCACAATTTAACTAAAGCCGCAGTGCTTTTAGGTTAACATTTGGAGAAGCAAATTTAAAGAAGAGTAAAAAATGAAATAATTCTGTGAATTTCAAAGTTAAGCTTCCACCATTACATTTTGTTAAACTTTCTATATTTTTCCTATTAAAATTCTCTGTAGTATTTTTATTTTTGATCATGCTGCATGCTAAATCACTTCAGCTGTGTCCAACTTTTTGTGACTCTACAGACCATAGCTCGTCAGGCTCCTTTGTCCATGGGATTCTCAAGGTAAGAAAACTGGAGTGGGTTGCCATGCCCTCCTCCAGGGGATCTTCCTGACTAGGGATTGAACCCATGTCTCTTATATCTTCTGCACTGGTGGGTTCTTTACCTCTAGTGCCATCTGGGAAACCAGTGTTAAAATAATTGTACTAGGGTGAAACTTCCTAAGCCTTGACCATAAGTTTTACAAAAGCTAACTAAATATAAAACTATAGGAACTGTTTAAGCAGGACAGGTGGTTCTGGGTCACAGGTTACACAGTGGGATGTCATTTAGGGACAGTGTATTTCAAACAGTACGCAATAGACTTCACATAGCAATCTAGTACACACTTAGATATATACTGAATCACAACACAAAATGTTTTTCTTAGTGTAGACAGTGGTCTTGTTTTGATATGCATTTTCCTAAATGCTAGTGTGGCATTTGCTCTGTTTAAAACATGCCTTAATGTATGATATTTTAAAAGTACTTTTGATATACATGAAATCTTCTATTTATCCACCCATCTGAAACAAATACTGTGTCTTTCTATTTGCCATGCATGCTGATAAGCTGTATTCTTTTCTGGTCTATTTGTTTCTTTAAAAACTGCTGACTACTACCCTCTAAATTAATTTCAAGACCCACTAATGGATAGAGACCCACAATGTTAAAAGGCTTGATTTGGCTTAGCTTATATATAAATGCCAATTGTGAAAAATAAGAAAGTACAAGGCAGCCTAAAAAAAAAATGATGGGGACTGGAGAAACTAAAGAGAAAAACAACAGGTCATTTATCCAGGGACCTATGGAGATGGCGGGGCCCATTTTACATTAAGAGTTGGGACAGAACTCAGGAAATAACCTATTAGTTCATTCACACACACGTTTTTCTTCCATTAATTCAACCACTCATTCCATAGACTTTGAGTTCCTGCTGTGTGTTATTCTCTCTATATAGAGAGATAGAAGACTCAGTAACAGTACTCTCCAGAAGTTCACAATCTGGGAAGATGGAGACATGTATGGAGATACTTGTTGTACAGATGACATCAGCTGCTGTAGACATACAGGATGTCAAGTAAACAGGAGGTTGTGTGGTCAGCAAGACTGGAAAGTTAGGTACACTGTCCACAGGAGGCCATGCTAAAGACAGGCTAGGTAACCTCAAGAACCTGCCCAAGTTGCTTTTTCAGGGCTTCAGTTAACGTAACCAAGGTCTCAATCCTTATTCTGTCTTTTATTACCTGAGTGACCTTGGACAATCTTTTGAGCCTCAGTCTTTCCATCTATAAAATGAAAAGTTAATGATACCCACCTAGAGGAGTTGTGATAAAGATTAAGGAGGACAATGTACAATAAGGACCTTAACATTGTACCAGGAATCCAACATATGCTCACTGCCACTATCACTACCACTATCAGCACCAAGCTCATCCTTCTGCTTTCTCCCTCCAAGATAAAAGCTCCCTTGCAAAATGGTATCCCGAATGATTGGACTTTCTGAGGCTGTGTCCTCCTGAACTTGTACAAGCATGGCAGTTTTCCATGATGAGACAGAGACCATGGCCTGAAGTCTTTAGAGAAGGATGTGGAATAAAGGCTCCAATATTAAGAATCATTGGTCTGGAGTATCTTTTCCTGAAGTTTTAATACTGTTGTTTGAATAGTTTAGTTGTGTGATTTTAAATATTCTGATGCTTTTGGGGCTTAACAGCACATGGTATAATTACTTAGAGATGAAATGTAAAATAAGGAGTGAATAGCTATCAAACGTCAAAGTCTGCCATGAGCAACCACCAGGGAAGAGACAACTTAAATATAAAGCCCAACTCATTAAGTTGAACTAAGATGCAAATGATAACTGATCGTTGATCACTGTGTGCTTAGCATAGTTAGAGGAGTCTTGGAGAATATGAATTACCAGTAGATATAGGATATTACGAAGAACAATTTTATAGGTGAGAAGAAAGAAGAAGAGCCAGATTAAAGAAGACAATGACCAATCTTGACTAAGATTCAGTTTCCACTTCCATGTTTCCTAAGTTTTATTTTTTATGCTCTGATCTTACTTCAATAAATGAGACATTCAAATAAAATGATCACAAACATTACTAGTACATTTCACTATAGAACTCTGACCCAACCATGGTAAAAATCTGCTACCATTCCTTCTTCTACCCACTTACCCAAAATACTTCAACAGAATCAGAAATTATGAGCCACCAGCTTAGTCACTGGATCTAAAAAGGAATAGATCCTAATTATCAGGCTAAATGTTTCCATTGAGAATGGTTTTGATGATATGAAGAAGTAAGTGCTCTTTAAAAGACTCCATCTCTATGTGTTAAATAAAATAAATAAACAATAACAGGTTGCTGGTTTGGGTTATAATCTTGTTCCAGCTTACAGCAGTTGCTAATGCAAATGAAAAAGAATGAAGCCAGGCCCTCTTAACAATTGTCTTTGAAGGCAATGCCAGTGCCTGGAAACCCATAGTGATGAAACCAGGTGCAAAGTGAGACTTGGTTCTGTAGTGCATCATTTATTTGCTGGAATGAAAGGTTGCCTTGTTTCTTGACAGATGGAGGCAGGGGACTAGTGATCAAAGGGAAAGAAATAAGAAAGGCACTTCTTAGTGGATGGTGGACAAAGAACTTAGCAATATTTATCCTTGAGACTTTTCCAAATTGTATAATTCTTAATCAAATAGCCAAGAAGCTTTAATTTTTGTCTTGAGTTTTATGCTTAAAATATTATAGCACAAAGGCAAGTGAATTTTAAAATGGGCAAAAGACTTGATATGTCTCCAAAGATATGCAAATGGCCAAGAAGCACATAAAAATATGTTCAATCTCATTAGTCATTATGGAAATGCAAACCAAAGCCACAACGAATGCCAATTCACAAGGATTAGGATAGTTATTAAAAAAAGAAAGAAAAAATAATGTGTTGGCAAGGATATAAAGAAGTTGGAACTCTCATACATTGCTAGAAGAAATGAAAATAGTGCAGTTGTGTGTGTGTGTGTGTGTGTGTGTGTGCGCGCGTGTGTGAGTCACTCAGTCATGTCCAACTTTTTCAATGCCATGAACTAGTTTGGCAATTCCTCAATAAGTTAAACATAGAATCATCATAAGATGAAGCAATTCAACTTCTAAGTTTATACCTAAAAGAACTGAAAAATAGTGTTCCAACAAGGACTTTTCCAAAAATATTCATAGCACAACTATTCACAATAGCCAAAAGGTAGAAACAATTCAAATATTTATCAGCTGATGAATGGTTAAACAAACAAAAAAATGTATATCCAGACATAAAAATGAATAAAGTACTGACACACACTAAAACATGGACAAATCTTGAACATATGCTAAGTGAAAGAAGCCAAATACAAAGACCACATGTTGCATGATCCCATTTGTACAAAATATTCAGAATTAGCAAATTCATAGAAACAGAAAGCAGATTAATGAGCAAATGTCAGGGTCTGGAGAGGGGATAATAGGGAGTAACTGCTTTATTAAAATATTTTTTAAAATTAATTNGCCAAATACAAAGACCACATGTTGCATGATCCCATTTGTACAAAATATTCAGAATTAGCAAATTCATAGAAACAGAAAGCAGATTAATGAGCAAATGTCAGGGTCTGGAGAGGGGATAATAGGGAGTAACTGCTTTATTAAAATATTTTTTAAAATTAATTTAAAAAAAAGGGCAGAAGACCTAAATAGACATTTCTCCAAAGAAAGCATACAGATGGATAACAGGCACATAAAAAGATGCTCAACATCACTAATTATTAGAGAAGTGCAAATTAAATCCACAATGAGATATGACCTCATACTGATCAGAATAGCCATCATCAGAAAGTCTACCAATAATACGTACTAGAAAGAAAGGAGAACTCTCCAAAACTGTTGGTGAGAATGTAAATTGGTAAATCATTATGGAGAATATGGAGATTCCGTTAAAAAAACTATAAACAGAGCTATTGTATGATCTAGCACATATTGTATGATGTGGGCATATATCCAAAAGAGATGAAAACTTTAATTTGAAAAGATACATGTGACCCAATGTTTATAGAACTACTATTTATAATACTCAAGGCATGGAAACAACCCAAATGCCCATCAGAAGATGATTGGTTAAAGGAGTTGTGATATATATATATGTATATATATATATATATACACACACACATACATATATACTATATATCTAATAGAATATTATAGTCACATACATAATGGAATATTATATATATATATATATATTTTAAAATATTAGCCATAAACAAGAATGAAACTGCCATTTGTAGCCTTATGGATGACCTAGAGAATATACTAAGTGAAGTAAGGCTTCCCAGGTAGAGCAGTGGCAGAGAATCTACCTGTCAATACAGGGGACACAGGTTCAATCCCTGGGTTGGAAGATCCCCTGAAAGAGAAAATGGCATTCCAGTATTCTTGCCTGGAGAATTTCATGGCCAGAGGGCCTGGAGGGCTATGGTCCATGTGGTCACATAGAGTTGATATCACTGAGCACCATGCACACGCACACACGAAATAAGTCAAACAACGACAAATATGCTATCACTTGTATGTAGAATCTATAAAATAATACAATAAGTTTACATACAAAACAGAAATAGACTTAGAGACATAGAGACAAAACCTATGGTTACCAAGGGGGAAAGGAAGATAGTAGGAGGGATGAATTAGGAGTATCAGATTAACAGATACAAACTACTATACATATAAAGGGGCTTACCTGGTGGTTCAGACCATAAAGAATCTGTGTGCAATGTAGGAGACTTAGGTTCAATCTCAAGGTTGGGAAGATACCCTGGAGAAGCAAATGGCAACCCTCTCCAGTATTCTTGCCTGGGAAATCCCATGGCCAGTGGATTCTGGAAGGTTACATTCCATGGGGTCACAAGAGTCAGACACAACTTACTAAACCAAACCATACATAAAATAGATAACAAGCATTTATGCATAACACAGGAATATATTCAATATCAACTTTTAATAACCCATAATTAAAATAATTTGAAAAAATACATATAACTAAATAACCTTACTGTACACCTGAAACTAACACAGTATTGTAAATCAACTATACTGTGATAAAAGAATCAAAAAACTGTGTTTACTAAGCTTGAACATAGTTTTTTCTTAAAAAGGATGTTTATTAAGGCTTAAAGTAAATCCTAATTACTGGCTGGAAGTAAGAGGATGATGGAGACTTAGGAAGGAAGAAACATGTGAGAAGTATTCAACAGCACCACCCGTGTTAAAACATCTTATAGAAGTAGCCAGTTTTTCCATTTTTAAATAGTCAAATATGAGATGCTCTTTTTTGCTGTGGATGCACAGAAAGTAAAATAGATGTGCATTCAACCAAGTTCATATTTTGTTACCTGTATTTATTTAAATGAGCATAGCCTATAATTTCTGTTCACAGCATCACCACTTTTCTCCCTGGTAATACGGAAATGCTGGTTATTTTCTTCTTAACTCCCCTTGCAATTTGTATAGTGACAGGGAGCAAGCATGTTTACATACTTGTAATAAGCTAGTCCCCCCAGCAGCCCACAATCAATTGCATTCTATCCTCATATTTCTCTCTATTAAATAGTGACACCTTATTGTCTAAGGACACTATTTTTAGTCTTCAGGCCATCTTGAATCTGAGTTTAAGAACAAGGAAAGGAAGGAACCCAATTTCTTAGAACTGATAGCTTAGAAGTTGTTTCTATACAACTTAAGCAGAAGTATGCTCACTCCTTGGACTATTTATTGACATGCTGGGACTATATAAATACCAGAAATAATACAGTACATCTTCCTGAATTGTCAAATTTTTTTCCATGATAAGTGATCTAAGAACATTATTTTTATATGAAAACAGATATTTTATGGAGCAAGATGCAAGAAATATAATCTTTAAAATGTGTCTTTTTAACATTATAGAAGACTTAAATTTCCCACCAGTTTTCCGTCACTGAAGGAACAAGTTCATTCTCTGCCTTCAGAAATAAATAAAAGCACTGTATAAAACCAAACAAAATTTTGGCAACATAGCAGGGAGCATGCTGGTACATAAGTATGAGGATCTCAGCTAATGCCACACAGAAAAGTGACAAACTTATTTCAAAAAATATATTGGGGTGGCCAAAAAGTTCACTCAGGTTTATATCTGAATGAACATTTTGGCCAACTCAAAATTATTACAGTTAGTTCACAAAGTGTTTTTACATATGCAATTCACTCAGTCCTTACAATTCTCTTGTGAGGTTGGCATTTTATATATAAGGGTAAGGAAACTCTGAAAATTTAAGCAACATTTATCAATAGGGGTAGTAATAGACTAAGAATTTGAGGTACACTGAGGCAAAGCAAAACACCAAGATGAAGATGGGTGGAGAATTGATTCAAAGTTAGTAGTCAGATGACAGTGATGCAACTGCATTTATCCCTCAGAGGGGAGGCAGAGTTCTCATCTAGAGTAGCTGAAATAGAGAGAGCAGTGGTACAATGGAAAGTGGGGGCAAACCCTTGTAACTAAAACCCCCAAATATGCACACTAAGTGAAAAGACCCTCAGCATCCCAGAAACCAAGGTTATATCCCAATTCCCTGAAGAAATCATGTCTCCTTAGAGTAAAACCAACATATAGGGCTTTGCTGGGGGCTCAGTGGTAAAGAATCCACCTGCCAATGCATGAGACATGGGTTTGATCCCTGATCCAGGAAGATGCTGGAAGATCCACATGCTGTGGAGCAACTAAGCCCATGAGCCACAACCATTGAGCCTGTGCTCTAGAGCCTGAGGCTGCAACTACTGAGCCCACATGCCCCAACTACTGAAGCCTGAGCACCCTAGAGTCCATACTCTGCAACAAAAGAAGCCACTTCAATGAGAAGCCCATGCACCGCAAGTAGAGAGTAGCCCCCACTTGCCACAAACAGAGAAAATGCCATGCAGCAAAAAA
>SJYV01049284.1:744894-766639 GCA_006410875.1 Neotragus pygmaeus | reverse complement strand
TATTTAGAAACAAGGATATAACTAGCATCATCCACAGAGGAGACATAAATGCTACTAGAGGTAAGAATAGGAAGTGGGGAGAAGTGGATGGGCTGATGTTTTTAAACAGTTTTAAATATGCATATATTATTTTCATTAATTAAAAAAAAATAACTCCATGTTCTATAATACAGAATTAAAGAATTTTGATATAACCAATATAGTAAGGTGTTATACAGCCATCAAATACCACATCACAAAACATTTGCATCCAAATGAAAGAATGTTCATGATATACTGTTGAGAAGAAAATAAGACTAGGATACAACTGTCTATTTTGTATAATTCCAATTTTGTGAAACATGGATATGCACAGACACACACAGTGAATACATGCTGTAGATACAAAAGCAAATAGTCCCTATCCTCAAACTACTTCTAGTCTAATATGGAGGCACACATATAAGAGGACAGCTTTGATATGATGTGCTTTCCAATAAGATTCAGGGGTTCTCAGACTTGAGCATGCATCAGAATAACCTGGAGGGCTTGGTTCAACGGACCTCAGGGTTCCACTGAGTGTTTCCGATGAACAGATCTGTGGCGGGGGCCAAGAATTTGCTTTTCTAACACACTTCTAGGAGATGCTGATGCTACTGGCCTTGGACCACATTCTGAACACTACTGATGTTATGTGTAGGGTTCTCTGATACACTGAGACCAGCACAGGCATCACAGGCTTCCTGGAGATGCTCCCAAGTCACGTTGTGAATGGTTCCAACTAGTTTCTGAAGTTCTCACCAGGTTAAAAAATCATTTTCTTTTTTTTTTTTTAATTTATTTATTTATTTATTTTTAAATTTAACTTTACAATACTCTATTGGGTTTGCCATACATCGACTGCTTACAAAACTTACCATCAATTCTGGATTTACCAATGACAGGACTGTGCATACTAACTACTAGCATCATGTCTTCCTGCTTGGGACTAGAATTCTCTAGTCAATAGTGGTCATTTCAGATAAATCAACACCTGTGCTTAGCATTTTCTATGTCTTTGATACAAAAAAAAAAAAGTATTGCTTAAGGATTATAGTTTGATGACCAAAATCTTCTGAACTAGGGATGACTGGAAGGGGCCTGAGTAGGTTTGGGGTCCTTAAAAGAGGAAGGAAGTCCTAATTCAGTCTAATAAGCTAAGGACTCAAGACACACCAACTGGTTGAGTCAGGACTACTCCCTGCTGTTGCTCTGCTCACTGTTGGATGCTGTTCTTCTGATCATTTTTTCAGTGCAGGGGGAACAGTGGAGAATTGGAGAAGGACCAACACTAGGACCTCCTACCCGAGCTCAGACATGATCCTATGCCCTCGATAGTCCCTGCAACAGAAAGGGCATCCCCAGGTGCTTAGAATGATAGGAATGCAGCAAAAAAGAAACCAGTCTCTGCTCACATGTTGGCCAGCTAGTTTCTCCTCATTGATTTTTTCACATTTATATGATTTCCCAAGGACGAAAATAAAGGGGACTTATGATGTGAAACTCAGACTGTGTATAATACATCACACAGAAAGTCATTTACTGAGCATCGACTAGGTTGACGGCATTGTGGTGAGCATTGCCAAGGAGACAGAGATGACTCAGGTATCTTTCAGATAACATCAGCACTTGCCCATGAACAAACAGGTAATTAGTGGGAACACCACTCCCTCCCCTCCAAGTGCTTAAGCAGAGGTTGACTGATGAAATGCCTCTGATTTGGGAATCCACAGCCTGTTTCCTCATTGCTGCTTTGTCTCTCACTAGCTGAGTGATCTTGGATAAGTCTCCTTTTTCTTATCTGTAATCAGGAGACAGAAAGATCCCCTCTCTTTACTTCACAGGGTGGACATGGATTTCCAATGACATCAAAAGTAAGAAACTCATTTAGAAAATAAATGTCCTCTGTAAATGTATTGTGACTTTATGGTCATGTTCATCTGCCAGGAATTTTCAACATTATTTTCAAGATGAGAATGTGAGCCTCTTCATGAGCTGATTTCTGAAAACTTCTCCACACTTCCCTACAATGTTTCGTGAATTTGCCTGCCTCTCACTGGACTGTGTGCCTAGCACAGAGTATAGCCCTGAACTGGTACTGAGTAAAAATTGTCAAATAAATGGCAAGCAAATATTGTAGAAGCTGTATGAGAGAATTGGGGAGTACATTTAGAGCATCCAGCCCCAGAAAATTGGATAGATTGAAAAAAAATACCTTCTAATATCCCTGTAATTAACTCAAAGGATCTATAATCAGACTGATTTTTAGATAAATAAATGCTAAAGATCGGATGTCATGATAGTAGCTATCAGATGACTCACTGGAAAAGGAAGAACTCTGGATATGATGACGCCTGTAGTTGGCCACGTCTAGCATAAATTATGGAGAAGGAAACGGCAACCCACTCCAGTGTTCTTGCCTGAACAATTAGAGGGATGGTAGAGCCTGGTGGGCTGATGTCTATGGGGTCGCACAGAGTCGGACAAGACTGAAGCGACTTAGCAGCAGCAAGCAGCAGCAGCATCAATTAAGAACAACCTCCTTCTCTAGAAAGAAGCCAACTTCTTGGCTTCTGATTCTGTGAAGAGTAGAAAGTCAATTCCAGTTACCTGAAACACTGGTCTGAACTACTCCAGTAAACTACCCTCATGAAAATTTCTCTTAAGAAATGACTGGAAACACTATTTCCAATAGTTCTCAAGATGCCAAATTGTACCCATCACAAAGGCTCACTCTCTAGAGTGAGAGTAAACAGCATTTATGTGAAATATAAATTCTCTTGCCATCTCTTGAGTGAGAGCCTGACATCTTTGTTATGCATAAGTCGAGATGAGAAGGCTGCAAATGGCAGTCTTCATTCATTTCATGTCTGAATAATATTCCAATGTATATATGTACCACATTTTCTTTATCCACTTCTCTGTCAACAGACATTTACGTTGCTTCCATGTCCTGGCTATTGCAAATAGTGCTGAAATGAACATGAGAGTGCATTCATCTTTTTGAATTATGGTTTTCTCTGGGTATATGTCCAGGGTCATGTGGTAATACTATTTTTAGTTTTTTTAAGGAACCTCTGTACTGTTCTCTGTAGTGACTATACTTAGAGATTGTCACACTGAGTAAAATAAACCAGAAAGAGAAGGACAAATATCATAGCACATCACTAATATATGGAATCAAAAAATGATACTGATGAACTTATTTAGAAAGCACAAATAGAGTTACAGATGTAGAAAGCAATCTTATGATTACTGGGGGAAGTGTTGCTGTTCAGTCACTCAGTGTGTCTGACTCTTTGCAGCCCCAGGGACGGCAGCACGCCAGGCTTCCCTGTCCTTCACTATCCCCCAGAGCTTGCTCAAACTCGTGTCCATCGAGTCGGTGATGCCATCGAACCATCTCATCCTCTGTTTTCCCCTTCTCCTCCTGCCTTCAATCTTTCCCAGCATCAGAGTCCTATTTTCTAATGAGTCAGCTCTTCACATCAGGTGGCCAGAGTGTTGGAGCTTCAGGTTTAGCATCAGTCTTTCCAATGAATATTCAGGACTGATTTCCTTTAGGATTGACTGGTTTGAGCTCCTTGCAGTCCAAGTAACTCTCAAGAGTCTTCTCTAACACCACAGTTCAAAAGCATCAATTCTTTGGCGCTCAGCCTTAGACTCTCACATCTATCCATGACAAGTGGAAAAACCATAGCTTTGACAAATGGAAAAACCATAGCTTTGGCTAGATGGCAAAGTAATGTCTCTGCTTTTTAATATGCTGTCTAGGTAGAATTGGACATGGAACAAAAGACTGATTCCAAATAGCAAAGGAGTATGCTAAGTCGCTTCTGTTGTGTCCAACTCTGTACGACCCCATAGATGGCAGCCCACCAGGCTCCCCCATCCCTGGAATTCTCTAGGCAAGAATACTGGAGTGGGTTGCCATTTCCTTCTCCAAAAGGAGTATGTCAAGGTTGTATGTTGTCACCTTGTTTATTTAACTTATGTGCAGAGTACATCATGTGAAATGCCAGGCTGAATGAAGCACACACTGGAATCAAGATTGCTGGGAGAAACATCAATATCCTTAGATATGCAGATGACACTGCCCTTATGGCAGAAAGTGAAGAAGAACTAAAGAGCCTCTTGATGAAAGTGNCGCACACTGGCTACAGGTACAATTCTAATAAAATACATTTATCTGGAGTTGTAAATGAATAGTACGGTGAAATGTATGAGAATCAAAAGTACAGTGTGGATTAAAACATGCTGGCAAATCAACTGACCTTGAGTTTTAAGTATCAGCTGCATGATCTGGGCTCACCAACAACACTAGGTACAGTTTACTTCTTGGCCCAGAAGTCAAGAGAGATGATAAGCAGAGGTTAGTGATAATAATGCTATGAGAATATTATTGGATATCATGTGAAAATTGTTTTATAAACACTTCTCTCTTGGGACTTTCCGGGTAGTCTAGTGATAAGGAATCTGCCTGCTGATGCAGGGGACATGGGTTTGATCCCTGGGGCAGAAAGATCCCACATGCCTTGGAGAAAATACACCATGTGCCACGATTACAAGCCTGAACTCTGAAGTCGTGCTCTACAGCTATAGAGTAGCACCTGCTTACCACAACTGGAAAAAACCTGCATATAGCAATGAAGAATCAGTGCAGCCAATAATGAATAAATAAAAAATAAAAACTTTTTCCTGATTTAATTTCCTTCTTATACTAATGTCTTTGGTTTTGATATTACTGATCCCATTTTACAGATAAGGAAACTGAAGGTCAGGTGCCTAATGCTTCTAACTCCAAAGGCTTTGCTCTTAATTTTAGGCCACACTTTTAAGTTCTAATTTCATCCCAGAGTCTTCAGTAGACTGTCATTGCTTCTGATCACCAAAAAGGAACTTGGAACTGTTCCTCCAAAGTTTTCCACACTTTGGTTCTACAAGGACTCGCAAAGTTCTAACTATCATCAGCTGACCAAGTAGATACTTCAGGATCTACATAGGGCAGAATTTTCACGAGCATACTCTAAGTTCCTCTCTTGTTCCTAGCTATATCAAAAAAGGTGATCCTGGCCCATCTCTCACAGACACTGACAGTGAAGTACTGACTGCTTCAAAACTGAAAGAAAAATAGATTTATAGGTCATGACCATTGAAAAAATCTGGAAGAATTATTTATCTTAAATGGTAACAGAATATAGGTCTATGAATATAATGGAATGGTGGTGATTTTCATTCTCTGCTTTAGATTTGTCTCTATTCTTACAATATTTTACAAACAGCCATGCGTTATTTTGTTACTGACAAATATGTTGAAAATGATATGGGGATATACTGGTCTAATGATTTTNTAGGTCTATGAATATAATGGAATGGTGGTGATTTTCATTCTCTGCTTTAGATTTGTCTCTATTCTTACAATATTTTACAAACAGCCATGCGTTATTTTGTTACTGACAAATATGTTGAAAATGATATGGGGATATACTGGTCTAATGATTTTATTTAAAATGATGCCTCTGAAATGTTCTTTCTCATTGTACAGTCATCTTATTCTGTTCTGGATTTTAAAGCTTATTCTAATGTGATCAGTAGTTATTTTGTACAGAAATTTGCAGTGGGTTTATGTCTAAATGACTGCAATGGGGTTATGTCCCAATAAACAAGCTAAACTATTGCTATACTGAAAACACATTTAATACACCTAACCTATGGAACGGATGAGAGAGTTGGGCCATAAAAAACACTGAGTGCCAAAGAACTGATGCTTTCAAACTGTGGTGCTGGGGAAGACTCTTGAGAGTTGCCTTGGAGTGCAAGAAGATCAAACCAGTCAATCCTAAAGGAAATTAAACTTGATATTTATTGGAAGGACTGATGCTGAAGCTCCAATACTTTGGCCACCTGAAGCAAAGAGTCAACTCATTGGAAAGACCCTGATGCTGGGAAGGATTGAGGGCAGGAGGAGAAGGGGATGACAGAGGATGAGATGGTTGGANAAGCTGAGCGCTGAAGAATTGATGCTTTTGAACTGTGGTGTTGGAGAAGACTCTTGAGAGTCCCTTGGACTGCAGGGAGATCCAATCAGTCCATTCTGAAAGAGATCAACCCTGGGATTTCTTTGGAAGGGATGATGCTAAAACTGAAACTCCATTACTTTGGCCACCTCATGAGAAGAGTTGACTCACTGAAAAAAACTCTGATGCTGGGAGGCATTGGGGGCAGGAGTAGAAGGGGACGACCGAGGATGAGATGGCTGGATCGCATCACTGACTCAATGGACGTGAATCTGAGTGAACTCCAGGAGATGGTGATGAACAGGGAGGCCTGGCGTGCTGCCATTCATGGGGTCGTAAAGAGTCAGATACGACTGAGCGACTGAACTGAACTGAGCCATTCCCTTCTCCACGGGATCTTCCCAATCCAGTGACGGAATCGAGGTCTCCTGCATTGCAGGCAGATTCTTTGCCAACTGAGCCACTAGGGAAGCCCAATCAAAATATAAAATAGCAATAAAAAGTTATCTTCCAGTGTGACAGCTCCTTGTGTGCAGTTGTACACATATTTTTGTCAATTGCACTTAATTCAATACAAAGATACATTTGTTCACATGATGATAAAAAATAGTTTACTATATTTTAATTTTTCTCTCTACTGTGTTCTGTAAATAGCTACCTCTTCTAAAATATTTTTTATAATCTTGCTTTGTATTCATTTGTTAAAATGTCTGCATCCCTCACTAGAAGAAATGCTTTAAAAATTTTTCTACGTTATTCATTATTGCAGGGTTTTTAGCCCATAGTAGATGTTCAATAAATCTTGTGGCATAAATAGATAAAATGCTTGCTTGTCATACTTTGTGAGCTGATTCCTTAGGACAAGCTTCTGTTTAGTTAACAGCCTGATAGACCAAAGTGCTTAGACTATGCCAGTTTATAGTCATGAAAGACTATGTCTATGATCACATGTACACAATGAGAGGTGGCAATTTTACAGGCATGTAAAAACAGGCTTGCTCTCTGGCCAAAAATAATCTCTGCCTATGATTTTTCCCACCTAAGACAAGTTCTGAGTGAGTGAGTAAGTCGTTCAGTCGTGTCCAACTCTGCGACACTGTGGACTGTAGCCCACCAGGATCTTCTATCCATGGGATTCTCCAGGCAAGAATACTGGAGTGGGTTGCCATTTCCTTCTCCAGGGGATCTTCCCAACCCAGGAATCCAACCCAGGTCTCCCGCATTGCAGGCAGACGCTTTAACCTCTGAGCCACCAGGGATCTAACCCATGTTAATGATCGCATCAGTTGGAAGGAAATCTAGGAGCCCAGATTTTATCCAGAGCCCTACCACCTTGGTTCCTGGAGGGGCCTGCCCTGGTTTGCTTTCTGAGGTTGTTATCTGTGAGAAGTGAACAAGCAGTAGTACTGGTCATGCAGCTTAAATGAGCACCCAACAATCAATAAGAGCAATCAATAAGAAAGCTAACATAAATAAATGAATGAATGAATAAATAGATAAAAGATTTTTTTAAAACCTCTGCAATCACAGTGTGATACTATTATAATGAATGTCTCATTACATGTTATCTCTATGTGTTATCATCAGCAGCTTTTAAAAATAATTGTGATATTTAACAAAGCGTTATAGATTTCTTAAGGTAGTCAGTGTTATTTCTTTCCATTTCCTCCACTCAAGAACAGTTGGCAGCAAGAGTCTAGCCTTGGGGAATTCAATGGAAGTGACCCATGACTCGCAGTTTTGTAGGCGTCTGTTAACCATTGGATCACTTCCACAATTCCTGGGGACTGCTGTCCATCTCCAGCTCAGCCAGCCATTGCAGTCACGCTTGGTGGTGATGACAGACACAAAAAAGGAGATTTGATGGAACACTAGAAGCAAGACCCAAAGCCAGGCACTCATTACGATGCTTTTCCACGCCAAATTAAAATTGCTTCATTGCCTTTTCTTTCTAACTATAAATATTTGTACACATGTACCATGAAACAATTTCAGAAAATATATAATACTATAATGAAGAATGTAGAAATCATGCATTACCCCACCATCTACTCTGCTGTTTCTCAGACTTTAAGGCATAATGCATCTCCAAAGTACAAAATGTACCAGAAAATAAAACCTGGAATAGAGGAGGAATAAAATCTTTCTTTTATAGAGCTAAAGAAAAACTTCACTGAACATCAAATCAAAACAAGAATAAAATCCTTCAAGAATGATAAGCATTACTAGAGATATGGATGATACATAAGACGGAAAAAATTTTTAAAGGGAGGGAAAAAAGACAGTGATCAGATCAGCTTGTCTCATAAAACCATGGCACCGAAAAGCACTGAGTAGCAGAGTCAAGAGCTCTGAGGAAGAACATAGAGAGAGAGAGATCCAGAGGTAACAGAGTGAGCAGGTACCCAGAGGAGAGGGTGGGCACGAGAGGCAGAAAGATGCAGGGAAGGCAGAAAGGCGTCATCACAAGAAGAAAAGCATCATTAGACTCAAGATGCCCAACCACCCCCCACCACACACACACCCATTTCACCTTCGAAGACCACCTATGCAAGTTTGTGAGCTACCCAGTTATTTTGGCTTTTTGTTAAACCATAAAAATGTTTTTAGGTGGCACAAATAAAAGAAAATGACATGTACTTATAGTCAATATTTCTAACAAAACAAAATCACTCAGCACTATAAAAGAGAAAAAAGAAAAACTAATGAAGGTAACTTAGCTACCTTTAGCTGGGATTTTTCAGTGTATGAAATAAAACATGCTAAAAGGAAATCACTTTCTTATTCCATTTCCATATCTTATTTCATTGGCAGCTTTTTCCACATGGAAGAGAACTTAGGGTGCAAGAGATACCTGAGAAAAAACTGACTTGGTAGAGAAGTGTGTGTGTGTGTGTGTGTGTGTGTGTGTGTGCGTGTGTGTGTGTGTGTGTGACAGAGAGAGAGAGAGAGAGAGAGAGGCAGAAAATGACAGAGAAGGGAGAAGTTGAGAGATTTGCTGCTATGAAATGAAGAGCTACAAAAAATCAGGTGATTTTATCTTGAATTTTACTTTTTTTTTTTAACCAAAATGTGATTTCATTTTATTTGGATCTATCTAGCTTCTGATTAAACATTAAAAAGTCATCAGATTTTAATGTTTGAGCTCTTTACCCATTTTAGAATGAAGGAAATAGAGGCTAGAGACTATAGGAAGTGACTTGTCCAGGTTTACCCAGTTAGTTAGTGACAAAGTTGAGGCAAGCATACTTGGCATTCACCTGCTTTTGTTTCTGGAGTTTGCTAAGTGGCCTCAGCTACAGATGATCCAGCCCCTGCTCTTTCAGAAATGAAGTTAAGGGCCCCACTAAGATGGGAGATTAAGAAAGCTGCCCTCAGGCGGAGAGGGGCTACCAGGACTGTGATGCTGATCTGTGTGCTTCTGTCCGTTCTCACAAACTCTCAGCTAAGTGGATACTTCCCCAAGGAGAAGGTTTTTTAATTCAGGGCAGAGGGGATTGTGCTTAATTCTGCCAAGAGGTTTCACAAGACTCCTATAAGAAGGAGGCTCAGAAAACATTCCTTCTAAGAAATGAAATCGGCTCCAGGCAGATTCCAGTAGTTGCAAAAAGGCTTTTGAGTGCTGTCCCCAAGTGCTTACAAAATTGACATTCTCATCAACAAATGTTTGTTGAGGATCTAATACACCTAGTACTCTGCACAGAGAGATGGAAGACAGCCTCGGGGTGGGGGTGGGCAACTTCCAATCTAGCCAATCACGTTGGTCAGCCAGAATCATACATAAAGGATAAGAAAAAGTCAAAGCAACCTGAACAAAGTGTAAGATATAGGGCAGGAAAAAAAGTGCCTTTTCAATTCATGGGAGGGCGAGACAAACAGGGTTGTTAAAAACAGCTGCATGAAA
The DNA here is from genome assembly GCA_006410875.1 of Neotragus pygmaeus. Taxonomy (NCBI): domain Eukaryota; kingdom Metazoa; phylum Chordata; class Mammalia; order Artiodactyla; family Bovidae; genus Neotragus; species Neotragus pygmaeus. The sequence goes on along the minus strand of SJYV01049284.1, from coordinate 756,700 downwards.
GAGTTGTCTCTTAAGCTGTGATTGAATAAATTTATATGACAAGGATACAGAAGGAAGGGCATTTCAGCTGGGGAAACAGTATCAGCAAAGATACAAAGCTCAGGGCATGTTGGTAATGAGCAGACTCATTTGATTGGGCTAGAGAATATCGGTAAAGATGCTCGTGACAAACTTGGACAGAAGACCGGGCAAAACTCTTAGGACAATGATCTAGATGAAAGATACTATTGGCATGAGGAACCATCAAAAATTTGTGAGTAGGTGAATGAAATGTAGAAGTGATTTAAGATGACAAATGTGGTAGATGTATAAAATGTGGATTCAAGGACAAACGATGGGAAGGAGAGAATAGATGGAGAAAATTCTAGTAGTCTCAAATTGAGATGATGGGAACCTTGAAATAGAAGTAAAGCATATAATCAGTGGGCTTCCTTGGTGGCTTGGATGCTAAAGAAACTGCCTGAAACATGGAAGACCTGGGTTTGATCCCTGGGTTAGGAAGATCCCCTGGAGGAGGGCACGGCAACTCACTCCAGTATTCTTGCCTGGAGGATTCCCATGGACAGGGGAGCCTCGCAGGCTACAGTCCATGGGTTTGCAGAGTCGGACACAACTGGGTGACGAAGCACAGCACAGCACAGCACATATAATCAGTATTATGAAATAATATATGACTGCTGCTGCTAAGTCGCTTCAGTCGTGTCCAACTCTGTGAGACCCCATAGACGGCAGCCCACCAGGATCCCCTGTCCCTGGGATTCTCCAGGCAAGAGTACTGGAGTGGGTTGCCATTTCCTTCTCTAATGCATGAAAGTGAAAAGTGAAAGTATGGCAGACCTGGTAATTAAATCAGAGCTTGGTTTGGAAAGATAAGCCAAGTTTTAGACATATTAAATTTCACCTAGAAATTGCATAATAACTGATATAATTTAAGACACCAATGTTCAGAAGTGATGTCAGAGTAGAGATAACATACAATACTGATGGTCAACACTATGAAATTGAATGAGTTCTCTCAGGGAGAGAATGTTTCATTTGTGCTTAACATATCAAGGGATCAGAAGAAAAATAAAGACCAGTGTTACAGCTTCTTGGATGTATAATAACAACTGACCAATGTACCAACTTCTACCTGGACTGCCTCAAGTAGCCCCTGCTTCCTAATGACCAAACACTGATGACAGTGGCCAAGGGTCCATCACTCTGAAAGTGAAACCAAATAGCTAGAAACACTGGTGACCTGACTGACGTCTTCCAGGGCTCAAGTGTCTTAAAACTCCATTCTGGAGAACATGCTGATTGCATATCATGGGCCATTATGCTCTTTTCATCATGAAACATGTAAGGACTTTCTTATACTTCATATATAAAAAAATGTTGGAGGAAAAGTGATACTAGCTTGGAATTATTCTCTTGATATTGTAACATGGATGTAAAATAACTCATAATAATAACAAATCTTTATTAATGTTTACCATGTGCTGGGCTCTAGCGATGACATTTACAAATATTACTTAGTTTGATTCTAACAAAAGTACAAAGGGCAGATATTATTATTCCAACCTTTCTTTACATGTAGGAAACCGTGTTACTCTTGGCCTTAGTCACATAGGTTAGATGTTGGGGACAATCATGTGCTATAATCTAAAGCAAAGAACAAACACTACCCCCATTTCAGCAAACCTCTTCTAGCTTGAAAAGTTAGTAAAGCTAGTCTCTCGTTAGAGATAAAACACAGATCTGAGTAAAACACACACACACACACCATTTGCAGGAGGGGAAGGGCTAGTGGGTATTTTAAATATATCAATGACATAATCCAAGAAATTTTTATTATAAAGCTACCCTTAGTAAGAACTCACATTTGTAGTTCATTTAACAAAATGGCATTAAGTTATGGTCTCTGCTTGAACTGATGGTTGCATTTCAAAGCTCATAATAGGGATGGACCTTGATTTCACTAGTGTCTCCGTATACACTGTTTTAAGCAAACTGGAGTCCGTTTACAAGAAGTGCGGAAATGTTGTTAAACTTAATTAGATGTAATTGTCACACTTTCATTAGCTATTAACATTATGTAAAGATAAACTAATGCATAATGAGTTCTTTCATTGTCACATAATTATAACTTAAATGATTACATTATGACCACTACAGTACAGTGCATATTTTCAATTTTCCCATTAGTGGGCAATTATTTATAAGATTTCTATTACAATCTGTCCATGGAGACCAAGTTATTAATGCCTTCATTTTCCTATAATGATGACCACAGTGTTGAAATCAATATGATGGCCACAGGGAGAATTGCAAAGTCACATAGAAAGAACAGCAAAACTACAACTATGAAGTCAGCTCATTCAATACGTGCCTGAGGAAATTTCAAGATGGAGAAAAATCATATATTAATATTCTTATAAGAAGTTCTAGTTTATAAGATTTCCTCAAGTGTGTTTCCTTCCATTTTTGTGGCCTTTATTCTCCAACTCTCTCCCAGACAGTCTCCATGGTATGAAATATTCAATAGCCTAACCTCTAAAAAATGTCTTACACAGTTTTCGCCCTTCAGAGAATTAAATTAACATCTCACAGAGCCATTTTGAGAAATTTTTTTGAATTGTTCAGTCACAGGGTTGTATGTCAAGAAGTAGAATGCTGATGAACTGTGTGATACATCCCCAAAGATGATAAAGAGTGGGAGACGTTTATGAGAACAAAGGCCAAGGGCAGTGTGACTGGGCAGTTGATTATGGCAGCAGTAATCATGGGTCCTGAAGCTAACAATAACAAAAACAATATTAATAACCTAATAGAGATTTTGCTTCTCATCCTTACTTCTGAGAACTCACTCATTATTCTTTCTGTGAAGACTGACATTATCTGGGGGACCTGGAGGGATACCCAGCGGTTTACAAAGAGATTTAGAAATGAAGTCTGCTAACCCCTCAGCCTTAGCTGCTGTAGGATTTGAGGCCTCTAGAATCCCAGGGATGGGGGAGCCTGGTGGGCTGCCGTCTATGGGATCGCACAGAGTCAGACATGACTGAAGCGACTTAGCAGCAGCAGCAGCAGCAGCAGCGTGGAGACATCACACTCTTCGGGGCTTCCCTGTAGCCCCTGAAACCATGTATGTCTCCCCTAACCACACTGGGCCTGTCTCAAGTATTTGTGACTCCCTTGGACTCTACACATTGTGGAGGAAATTATTGAACTAGTTAGATTTAAACCTCAAATTTCAAAGTAACTTGTAGCTCATATTATCTAACTTGATGGTAAAAAGAAACAGATTTTAACATGCCCCAGCATCCCTCTCTGAGAAAAGCTGTTGGTTAAAGTGTTCAATAAATATGTATCCATATAGTTTGGCAAATAAGACTTGGATGGTTTATTTTTTCTGTTCAAATGAAGGAGATCAAGAATCCTGGCATGTAATAGATTACTGGTTATTAAACACTGCTATATATAAGACACACCTGGGGACCTGATTAAAATTCAGGGTCCCCAGTTCTATTCCTGGAGATTATGAATCTATAGGGCTAACAGGCCATGTTTTTGTTAACACCCTCCAGGAGATTCTGAAACAGGTGGTCCATAGGATATCTATGTGAACTGGTAAACACGACACTTGTTTAGGATTCAGAAGACTCTGTGATCAAAGCTTCACACAATAAGCGATGCGGCCTTGAGAAAGTCACTAAACCTATCCTGGTCTCAGATTTCCTCACCTGTGAGATATATGTGTTGGGCTCATTTTGGAGTTTCCTTACTGAAATCTCTGGATAAGGATACATGAAATTGGCAAGAGAAATTCTTGAACTATGTATAAAGTTTCAAATGTCAATAGGAGATATTTATTTATCCAACACAAAGTCTTATTGACACATCCACTTTTTCAGTCTCCAGCTGGAACTATATCACCTCTGGCCATCAGAATTTTTAATGGCAGTTTTATTAGTCTCAGATTTATAAAAATGGAGAAGGGAATACTATTGTACTGTGTGTTTTTTGTAGATCACGTATTTCAAAGCATAAAGCCCACAGGGGTAAAACTGCATAAATGTTGGGACACAGTGGGAAGGACATTTCTAAGTTACATTCCGACCCTAAGAGTTCTTATCCGATGCTGCTTCTTAAATGAAGGAGCTAACAATTCCAAACAGACACTTTATCCACTCCATAATTGCATAATGAGCATCACCTGTGTGCCAAGTGCTATGTGAGGGGGCGGAGATATAGCACCGGGTAAAACACAGGCCTACTCTCCTGTTACTTACAGTCTAGATGAGGGGATGGGGAAAACAAGAACAAAACCATAGTCTCCATAACCAAACAAGAACAAAACTCTCATGTTACTTACAGTCTGGATGCGGGGATAGGGAAAACAAGAACAAACCATAAGAGTGACGTGAAGGACAATAGAGTTTGGTAAGCAGGTTGTGGTGGGGGATCAGAGGGAGGGTGTTGTCTAAGAAGGACTCTCTGATAAGGCAACATTTGAATCAAGACCTGAAGTAACTAAAGGTCAAAAATGATACAGGTCCTTGGAGACCTCCAGATTTACTGAGTTATAGAATATATGCTTTTCAAAATAGGAAGATGATTCATCTTTTATATTATCATATGCCTTACTTTAATATATTTATAAGCTCATGTTTTGGGCAGACTCCAGGCTTCTAGAAAAGAATATGATCATGTCTTCTTAACAGGACTTGTAGATAGCATAGGTCAAATCTCTAGGCCACCAACTTTCCAACAATAAGGTAAAGCCTGGACTTGGGCACTGCTTATTTTTGCTGCTTTAAGAACACATGGTTTGCTGCACATCCTTGTGGTCAACATATTTTTAGTTCACTCTGGGATTTGTTCTATCTTGGCAAGTTTTCTCAGTTGCTTTCATTTCCTGTCTACTGACAACCTGATGAGCATGATTTATAAATATTAAAAATAAGGAGGTGAGATCAGATGCACAGAACCTGCCAACACATGTCAGAATCTCTGATGAGTTCCCAGTAAAACTAGAGAACACGTTTCAAATGCCAGAGGATCCCCCACATGAAGGACACTGTCTGGCACCTAGTTAACACCCAGGGAATACGTGCTACAAGGATGAATGAAACATTTGTAAGAGACTTGAATAATGCTCTACTCTAACTGCCTATCTCAAACCAAAATACAAGTTCTGCTTAAATAGCAGAGCTTGGTGTGAGTGTATGTGGGTGGGTATGTTAGTAAACAGGATGTTTTCTAGCCTTTATGAGAAAGTATGGCAGCTGCTCACTGAGCTCCTAATAGAGGAAGCTGTGAGTTTTACATCCTTGAAAGTCCCCATTTGCATAGACACCATATAGAAGGCAGAAGTTAGAAACGGAAACAGTATGTGATTACCAAATCTCACTTTTGCTAGAAAGTTCTGCCTGTGGTTTGTGATTTTTGGAAATGTGGCTGTGCTGACAACAAAATTAACTCCTCCAAAGAACTGAGAATTGCCTCCTCTCATCATCCCTCTCACTGTAATTTATATGACTTGACAAAATTAGACTGTTATTTTCATTGGGGTGATCTGCAAAATCATAAAATGATGTGTATTTTGGGAATGCTTAATTAACTCTCGTTAGTTCCACTGAGGTCTTAGCTACTAATATAAGCATTGCAAATATCACAGAGGTGTTCACATCTAGTGTTAGTAACCCAGAGATACTGAAAGGACTTAAGAAAAATTTCTGTAGAAATCAGGCAATGATGAGGGTTCTAATCATTTGGCCAGCCTACAGGATAAATTCAGATCGACCCTGATTTGCCAAGACTTGCCTTGCAGCAAACAGCAAGAAACATTTTATAGTTGAAGCCAATAGTAATAATCAAAGCAGCCAAATTACAGACCCATACACACAAATTCCATCCCTATTCACAGTTCTTATCACAAACATTAACTAATATCGATCAAGCTGTTTGTCACAAAAGTTTGCTTTAACATCTAATCAGCATATGAGCTGAGAGCAACCTTTCCTGACAATTGCCAGCACCTTGTGTCATACTTGTAAATAATGGGCTGCTCCTATTGAGCACCATCTGCTTAATAGAGGAAAATGTTCGTCTTAATTAGGAAATTCTTCTTATTATTTAATATTTATTGAATACCCACAATGTGCTTGGCAAGTAAAAGCACCAGAAACACACACTCTACCCACTAAGAACCCACCTGCTAAAGAGAATGTGATGAACCAGTTAGGCAGTCATTTCTGTTTTTAACATATTTTATGTAATTCTTTCCTGGTGACAGAGTTGCCAATGCTTCACTCTTTAGAAGGATCTTGTCTCCTAATTAAGGTGGGATGGTAAACTATGAATTATGGGCAAAGTGGACGATAAAGAATGAATTGATTATGGTCGCCATGAAAAATAAGTGAAATTTGCTCCATTGATGGAAGAAAATTTAATGAACTACTAAGTAAACCCAACTGTGCTTGTTATGGACTGACAGATTAGGACTGCATAACATTAACAGAAATACCGAAAGCATTGTGGAAAAGTCACCTTGAAAAAGCAAGCATACTTTGTTTTGCATTTACCTTCAGTGCTTCAGCACCTCCACTATGATACGACTATGCTGTGTAGTATGAACATCTTAGTTAATAAAGATCTAATAGTCAAAGATCTACTCTCAACTAGACGAATTTAGACAGACTGACAACCTCTCCCAGAAGCCTTCAACTATATCCCCTTATCTTTTTCCTACATCCGAATCAACAAAAGTTCAAGAAAACTTGACATGTTCAATATTGCAACTGTGTGGAGAAGCATTCTTGGAGAGAAAAAAATGACCTATTCACATCAAGAGACTGTTACATGGTAATAGTGCCTGAGCTTCCCTGGTAGCTCAGTTGGTAAAGAATCCACCTGCAATGCAGGAGACCCCAGTTCAATTCCTGGGTAGGGAAGATCCCCTGGAGAAGGGATAGGCTACCCATTCCAGTATTTTTGGGATTCCCTCATGACTCAGCTGGTAAAGAATCCGCCTGCAATGTGGGAGACCTGGGTTTGATTCCTAGGTTGGAAAGATCCCCTGGAGAAGGGAACATCTACCCATTCCAGTATTCTGGCTTGGAGAATTCCATGGACTAGACAGTCCATGGGGTTGCAGAGTAGGACACGACTGAGCAACTTTCCTTTTCACTTTTCATGCATTATTTAGCAGTAACTTGAATTATCCTTTTAGAGAAAATTACCAATTTTTAAAAATGTGGTTTTGCCCCAGTAATTGAATAGCACAAGTATGTTATTTTTTTCCATAGCTGGAGTTTTAACTAGTTCTTCGCGTCACATGAGAAAAGCTTCTCCACCCCGCATTGCCAGTCTCACTAAATGTTTCTAGTTTCGTTTCTTTACTGTTGTTGTTCGGTCACTAAGTCATGTCCAACTCTTTGTGATCCCATGGACTGCAGCACGCCAGGCTCCTCTGTCTCCACTGTCTCCTAAAGTTTGCTCAATTCATGCCCATTTAAATCAGTGATGCAATCTAACCATCTCATCCTTTATGCATGGGTGTATGCTAAGTTGCTGCAGTCGTGTCTGACTCTGCAACCCTATGGAATACAGGCTGCCAGGCTCCTCCGTCCATGGGATTCTCCAGGCAAGAATCCTGGAATGGGTTGCGCTGCCCTCCTCCAAGGGATCTTCCTGACCCAGGGATTTAACCTGTGTATCCTATGTCTGCATTGGCAGGTGGATTCTTTACTACTAGCACCACCTGGGAAGTTCCTCATCCTTTATTCTTCTCATTAAATCATATAGGCTCCTCCTGCTGATTTCTTCTAAGAAAAACATACAATGAATGAAAAAGGAAGTGATGACATTGGTCATAATATAAAGTATTGTCCTTAGGTTTTATGGTTTTCCACAAATCAGTAACAGCAATTGCCCCACTTATCCCTTTAGAATATTGAGTCAGAGAATGGAATATTATCCACTATCTTAATTTTATGGATATACTCCCCAGATAACCACCTGACCCAGATAATTTGGGCAAAAGAGAAATTACATGTTGGTAGAGATAATGCTATGATGATGGCTGTTGTCAAACAGTGCTGATATGAACTTTAAATGAATATAATTTGAGAGAATACATGACAGAGGGATAACGACTAGCTCATATACTGTCAGGGTAATAAATACCTAATGAACAAAATTGTAAAGCAAATAGTAGGTTGAACATACACCCAGATGTTGATTCTTGACTTAGAATCAGAGAACAGAATGATTTGTCTCTCTGTCTAGAATGATAAAGCATCACTTCTTCATAAGCTAATGAGTAGCACCATCTGGCATGATTACAGAGGAGCAAGATTGTAGGAAAGCGAAGAGTAAAATGACAGAGCTGCAGTAGGATTTTCACAGGAGGCTAAAATATTCCTCACCATTAAAAATAATCATAACAAAAATAACTTTGGATGCTGACAGAACACTCTGCCAACAGTATAAAGATTATAAGACCAAATGTATTCAAAACAATTTAATATGATTCCATTTCAGAAACTCTCTCTATCCAATGGCTCTCAAAGTGTGGTCCCAGGGCCACCAATGACAGCATTATCTGGGAACTTGTCAGAACTGCAAACTCCAGATATCCAAGAACCATCAACTCAGAAACACTTGAGGTAGGACTAGCAATCTGTGTCTTAACTACGCCTCCAGAAGATTCAGGTGTAGGCTCATGCTTGAGAGCTATTGCTTTACAAGCCCAAATAAGAGTGAGAGATTTTTGCTAAATACCAAAAAAATTAGCTAATTTGGTCTATTCTGTTTAAACAACTGGTCTATATACTAAACAATAAAAATGAGTCAAACTGGTTCCTTGAGTAACATGATGATCTCTTCAAACAAGAGAGTTGCCATCCTAGTATCCTTTAGTAGAACAAAAGCAGACGAATTTGCCTTAAACCTGTACCTTGATATAGCAAACAACTCATGGTTACTAAGGGGGAAAGGACGGAGGAATAAATTAGAAGATTGGGATTGACTTATACACACTCTCTACTGTATAGCACAGGGGACTCTATTTAATACTCTGTTATGACCTATATGGGAATAGAATCTGAAAAGGAGTGGAGATATACATATATACATGCATATATATATAAATAACTGATTCATTTTGTTATATAGCAGAAACTAAGACAACATTGTAAATCAACTATGTGTGTGTTAGTCTCTCAGTCATGTCCGACTCTTTGCAACCCCATGGATTGTAGCCTGCCAGGCTCCTCTGTCCATGGGATTCTTCAGGCAAGAGTACTAGAGTGGGTTGCCATTTCCTTCTCCAAAATCAACTATACTGAATTTAAAAAATTAATTTAAAAATCTGTACCTTAACTGTATGGTTTCTGAACACATGTATTTTCTTCCTTTTAAGCTAAGTTTTTAAGCTTCTTTGGCAGACCCCATGAGACAAGTTTTGCAAGTTTGCCAGATTCCTTTATTTACTTAATTGGTTTTCCATCCTTTGCTCATTCATTCAGAAAATATTAAGTATCTACTATATGCCATCCACTATTCTAGGTGCTGGGATATATAAGTCACAAAAACAGAAAATGATTCCTGCTCTGAAGGAGCTTACATCTTGGTGGGGAGAATGACAAAAACAATAAATGATAAAATCCGTAAGTATATAAAATGTTAGAAGGTAAACAATGCTATTGGGGAAAGAAAGGAAAAGTTAAACAAAGTAAAGCGAACTAGGAATACTGCTTATGAGGTGTGGGGATTTCAATTTTAAATAGCATCATGGTAGACTCACTGAGTGCGTGACAGGAGCAAAAGCTTGAAGGAGTTGATGGAGTGATTATGCAATATATGAAGAGAAAGATGATCCAGCAAAGAGCTGAGATGTAGGCCTGCAGGAGGAAGCTTGCCCAGTGTGTTTGGTTCATAGAAGTCAGAGAGGAAACAAGAGGTCAGATCACCCTGGAAGGCATTATAAGTCATTGTAAAAACTTGTGCTTTTGCTCTAAGAGAAACAGGGGACTAAGCAGAAGAGTGACACGATCTGAATTCTGCCAAAGCACTTATTAGTTTTCCTCTATGTGTAATTTCATCAACCATTTATGAAGCAGGTTAAAAGACACTGCTACTATTTTTTTTTCTTTTATGTTCTTCCTGAAGTTATTTAAAAGTATTTTCACTAAGGCAATTCACTTTCTTTGTTGTCAGTGAAGAAAATGTTCTCTAGAAAATAATTAGAAGATAGATTGGGCAGTGATCGGTTCTCCGTTCCATAGGTTTTCTCTTTTCTGCCTTCTGTGGTGGTTGTTGTGTTTGCTGCCCAAGGTCCAAGAGTACAACCTTGGGTCCTAGGAATTGTTTTTTTCATTGAGCATTGACAGCTAACAACCGTGAGTGAAGTCTTGGAAACTGCTTTGTCACTGAAGTGAAACTAAAATAGAAACCTGTATTTGAAGAATGGCTCTGTCACTGACTTATTAAAAAACCAGTGCCCAGCTACAAAATTTCTGGAAAAGATAATAGTCTTGCCAACCTTTGGGTAAGACAGAGCAAGGGGTGGTCTGTCTGAGTAGAACTGTGGAAACTTTTCTATCAAAAGCCAATTCTATAACTTGCCTCACTTGGTATTACTGTGACCCCTATATACGGAAGGAAAGTGTTTGGAAATTCACAAGAGTTTCAACAAGTGGCAAAGGGACTTGTAAACTTAAAGACTATCGGTATTATTTCTTCCAGTCTTTTACTCACTCATTTATTCATTCACCTATTAAACATTTACCAAATACCTATAAGAGTCAAACATAGTATCAGGTGGTGGGAAAACAAATATATAAGAGCTGATATTACCTTAAACAGTGTATGGACTACCTGGAAGATTAGACATAAATGACAATAATGCATGGTAGAGAGTGATGACTTTTATTTTTAAAAAGTCCAAAGTCTATGGACTTTCAGAGTAGGAAATGAGTTCTAACTAGAGGTATTTCAAAAGGCTTCATGGAAGAGGTAATATTTAATTTAGTCATAAAGAATGCATTTGTGTGCATGGTGATGGGAGAAAGTATAATTTAGACAGAGGAACAATTTCTACAGAAACATAAAGGCAAGGCTGTATTCATGGTCACCCATGTGAGAAGCAAAGAAGACTTCAACTAAAGCAGTACCTGTGGTAATGATAGAAGGAAGAAAATGAGTAATTGGCTGAGGTCATTTCAAGGAATCCTGAAATATCTGTGGGCCATTTAGCTGAAAGAACTAGAGTGAAAACACATTTCTATGCTATTTGATGGTAAACCAACACTGTACTAGGTCTGAAAATAAAATGCTAGGTCAGGAAATAAAATGGAGATAAGCAACATCCCTATTCTTAAGAATTGTGTTGTCTAATGAGAGAAATGGACAAATAAACACAGTAAGGTCAAATAAATAAGATCCTTATCGAATTCTTAAGGACTTCAGGGCACTATGTTTAAATGGCTGGGAACAGGTCATAGTCACAAAATTGGAATCCAATTACAAGCAAGTTACCAAGGTTATTTGAGAAATAGCTAGTGTTCCCTTATATATTTCTCTGATTCAAGGAACAGTGAAATATACTGTCTCTTCATTCAAAGCAGTCTCAAATAGTACAATTCAAAGTATCAATACAATTCAAAGTGCACTGGCCTGGCCTGGGCACTTATTCAAAATGCAAACTCTCAGGATCCACTTCAAATCACCTGAATCAGCAGGTGACTGAAAGCACACTCAAGTTTGAAAAGTACTGTACTAAACAGAAAGAAGGGGAGGGAGGGAGGGAAAGAGAAAG
>SJYV01049284.1:722496-744349 GCA_006410875.1 Neotragus pygmaeus | reverse complement strand
AAGAGAAAGCAAGGATGAGAGGGAGGGAGGAAGAAGGAAAGAAAGAAAAGTACTGTACAAAGAAGACTCATTTCTTAGAACAAAAAGCTAAGAAGGTAAGTCCATCAACAATACCACGTCTAATAAAATCTCTCATGTTTCCAGAGAAGTAAACATTCAATTCAGCAAACATTTGTAGAGCTCCTAAAACATCTCAGACACTATGCAAAGTACTCTGAAATGGTACCAAACAGTTAAAAAAAAAACTAGTAGTACAGATAGACACGATATAGATTGAAAAATTTCAAGCTAACCAACTGTCTTGAGTCCAGGCATATAAGAATTGAAGAAAAAAGAAATTGCCCCTGGTTCATATGTTTTATGGACAAATATATAAACTTTCTTAATTTTTTTGGTTTTTATCTAAACTTGAAGAGAGATGATTTTTTTTTTAAAGGAGAGAAGAAATCCAAATTATAGTAGGAAGTAAAACAACTGAAGAGATAAATCTTATGACTTAAATAAAAGTCTGATGGCTTTAAATTAATAAATAAACAGGAAAAGAAAATGAAAAACAAAAACCTTAAAGCCTTTATAAAGTGAAAATTGTAGATATACTTTAATGAATCTTCTGATTGAAGGCCTAGTTGTCTTTGAGTTTCACACCCTTTGTAGTCTTCAAAAGCCTTTATATTGAGGGAGTGTTCAGCATAATTTTCTATTAGGATGTCTTTCTACACAGCATAATCTCACTATGTATGGAGCTATTCAGTCAAGTCATATCCTAAGGCCCAGGAGAAGATCAGTCTCCAAAGTAGACTGGTTGCAAGTCTTGATTTCTACAACTACCAGTAGTCTGATACACTTCCTTTTAAAAATACGGTCACTGAATTAAAGATGTTTCTCTTGTTTTAATCCTAAACTAAGCTGTCATGTCAATTACAGTTTTACCTAGTATGTACCTGTGTGCACCCTTGCCCAAGTGTGTGTATTTTTAAACATGCAACAGTTCAGTACTAATATCTTGAGAAATTACAAACATCCCTTCCATCTTCCCATTAATACAATAGATTCTTCCCTCTTTTTATTGAAATTTTAATTTCCAGTCCATGTGTATTATAGAGGAGGCTTAATGTAGGTCACTAGATGCCATCATGAATAATAGGAAAAAGGAAGTCTCCTGTTTCCTAATGCCTGTTAGCATGAAAACCCAATCCTGGATGCCTTATTAGGCTTTTTGACTCAGGAGTCCTATGGGTCTGCCATAACTGCTGTGTGAACTCATTGTTTCTGCCAAATACATCAGCTGGGGTGAGAACATTAATTTATGTTAACAGAGATGTGTCAACATTGCTCCTGAAAAAAGTGCTGAGATGTTATATCTGCGAAGATCATCTTTAAAGGAAAAATACTGTTTTTAATATTCTGCTCTGTCTCTCAATCCAAGAATTTTTCTACTTTGCCTGTTTTCTTTTGGGCCAGGTTTTCCTGAGGGTAGTACCCATTTATCCTGAGTTAGAAATAATTAGGCATCTTTGTTTTTGGAGTCCAGGTAGAGTAACAGTACCTTTTTGGGCAACCAGGCATGGGTCTGTGCCTTGTGGCTGGCTCTCTGGCCAACACAGCTTCTGAGTTTTGTTTCTGCCAACACCCCCACCTTGCTGTACAGCATTTGTTGAGGCAGTTTGCCTGTTTTGTGTCCCAACAAAGGGGGCCATTCAGGGAGTTCCCAAATTCTCAAAGGAGAGGCTTGAAACCTCTTTCCACTCTAGGAACTACTAAGGTTTGCAAACCTAAGGGATGTAAGCCAATTTAATCGTTAAAATCGATCACACAGTAGCACAGAACACTTTCAAAATGGTCAAAGCTATGCCAACTGTAAATTGGCTCTTGACAAGAGCATTTGCCAGTGAGTGAACACCTGCAACAAGGGCATTTCCCACCTGCCTCTGTGGAGACTGAACCCTGTGCAGCTGCAGCTGCTCACCTTCAACACCCCCTTAGGGAATGCAGGGTGAAGTGAAGCACTCTGCTCCAGGGATTCTGTTGGAACAGGTCTTTAGGTAGTTAAATATTTTCAGAAACTGATTTCATGATCCCAATCCTTGCATCTCTTCATATCTAAAAAAGCACTAGGTTTTCCATATCTAGAAAAATCCCTTCTTACTGACAGTAGCTTCTCGTGGCTAGTAGAAAACCTTTTGTAAGTAAGGACTTGACTGTACTGAACTCTTCCTTCACCAAAACGTTATATATTGACCTTCCCCAACTGCCTCTTTGGAGCAGTCTCTCAGAGCTATCTGAGGTGCTGTCTCGCTGGCTGCAGTCCTCATTTTGCCCCAAATAAAACTTAACTCACAGCTTTTAAGTTGTACATCTTTTTAGTCGACAGCTAAAACAGCGAAGCTGCTCTTACAACCCACTGGGCTGCACTTAAAACCCACACTGGATGACAAATCCATCTCCAACATCAGACGGTGAGAAACAACACATTGCTGATTTCTTTTTCTCTCTGCAAGATTGAATGGGAATGGATGGAGCACACAGGCAAAGCCTAGCCGTGCATGGCTGATACTTACCAATCCGTTTCTCACTTTGACAGTGTCTTCTGAAAGTGACTTTCGTATATCCTGTTTTCTAAATGCTTTAAAACTAACTCCTTCCCTTCACATCCTTTGCACCTAAAGCAGTAACATCTCAAAACACTGATCTATTTGCTGCTAGCTTTCATTTATTTCATCCATTCCTGAAGGCAGAGCCACACTGGTGTCCACTTAATGAAGACCTATTTAGGGCAGCTCAGGTCCCTTTATCAGGCCTGAATTAGCTTTGCAGTTTTAATAAGAACTATAGCTTTCTCAGTTATTATTTAATTCAATAATGTGCCCGCATTTGCTAATGTATTTCTAAAGTGGGAGGCAAGCTGCAACTGCCTATCTGTCTATAGGTAAGCAGAATGTCTCACACAGGATCTGCCACCTCTCCAGGAGAGTTAACATTCATTTTGCATCTGTACATGTTCAGGCACATAATCCCATTCTTCAAATGTTGAAAGTAGCACCATGTGCCAGTGTTAGCCCTGCAGCACCTCTAGGGTATTTCAGTCTCAAGATGTATTAATGCAAATGTGTAAATGTCAGCAAGCTAGTATTATGTATGCACACCTATTGTACAAACGGGGAAAAGAGATCCATTTTGGTTCAGATTATTTTCACTACAAGGCCTTTAATTCCAGTTTCTGGTTTGTTGAAGGTGTTTGTTTCACAGAAAAAAAATATTTGGTAACTGAAGATATAACGATGACCACCACCCAAAAGGCCTAGAATTCCAAAGAAACCTGAGCCCCAGAAGAGCAAGCAGCCTCTCTTTTTGTTCTCTCAGTCCTTTCCACAAGGTCACCCTTTATAATTGACAAGCCAAATAATTTTATTCAGTAACTGATAAGAAAGCAAATTAAATTTCATTCGGTTTGAAAAAATATTGCAACATGTGTATGAGTTGGTCTAAATTCATTCTAAGAAATTTGACAGGGTACGTATTTCATTACTTCATGTTTTCTCAATAACAAATTTCTTGAGATAAAAATTAAAACTGCTAGAAAAATGAAAAGATGCCCACTGTAAATGGAGGAGAGAGCTTATTTTAAAAAAAAAAAAGATTTTGATAATTTGAAGAAACAAGTTGAGAGGCAAAGAGGTCTTTGAAGAACTCCATTTAACCATTTTCCTATCATGAATCACTTTAATGACTAGGGACACATTTTTTTTTTAATTCTATGAATTATACACCATAACGGTGACATAATGTCACCATTAAAAACCTGGTGAGGAAAATTAGCACTTACTTCCAGAAAGCGCAGGCAAATCAACCCGAGTTTACACAAAAGTCAAATTATACGGACATTCCTTTTTCCTCACCCCTTCATACCTGCAATGATGTACTCACTTAATTCTATTTACTTCAGAGAAAAATCTTAAAGCTTTTGTTAGGATATAACCAATACACTCTTTGTGAGCATGGACTCACGCAAATGCTTGCATTAAAACATCTTCTTTGATGCAGAATAATCTTAAAATGTTTACAGTAATCATATTTCTGGTTGCAGTGTTACTCTTAATTCTAAGAGGGTTGTGTGTATACTGTGGGATAAAGCAGGTGAGTATTTACATTGGTGTTTCTAGAACCTGTGATTGCCAGCAAGGCAGAAAGAAGCCAAATGTAAGATAGATGAGATAAAATAAAGACCTGATAGTCCTGAATTTGAATTGGAAGTTTCAATTTGAACTCATAATCATTTTATCTTTAAACAGTATATATAGCATATGTTGTTTATATACTAGTTCAGTCTAATGGAAAGACCAAGAAACAAAGACCAATCCAGTAGTTATGAGCATGTGTAGAGCCAAGATTATGTTCTCTTCAATACTATCAATAAAAGGACCCAAGTTATTTGGGGAAAATGTCTGGATACGGCATGCATCAGAATATGTACAAGAAAAGGCTTAAACATCATATAATATTAGG
Source organism: Neotragus pygmaeus (assembly GCA_006410875.1). Taxonomy (NCBI): domain Eukaryota; kingdom Metazoa; phylum Chordata; class Mammalia; order Artiodactyla; family Bovidae; genus Neotragus; species Neotragus pygmaeus. Next base: position 739,846 of record SJYV01049284.1, on the reverse strand, counting down.
AAATAAAAAATAATTTACAAGACTTTGTTTTATAAGACTACTAAAGACATGTCAAAAGTATGCAAAAACCAATTTAAAGAAGTTCCCATAGCTCAACATAGGACGATTTAAGAATAAGAACATAATTCTAATGAATTAAAGTAATTCATATAGGTTTAAGTACCTAAGTCGATATGTAAGTACTGAAAACAATAAATTTACTGGTTATTTTTTGGAGGATGATGGTGTCAATGCCTTAAAACTAATAAACGAAGAGAAAGAACTTGTACTATCTTCTATCTCACAGTAAACAAATGGTTAATGACAGCAAGTTTATAATGCATATCAGCTAATAACTGAAAAAGATATGATGAAATATCACCATTTTGCACCATAATTTTAATGAGTTATTGGATCTGGACAATGATCATTAATGATTGCTAACATAAAAAGAGAGAAAAAAGTCTTCATTCTGATAGAAGTATCACCTAGTAATCTTGATTAAAAAAAATTTTTTTTAATTAAACCCATATCCAATAAATCCTCAATATCAGTAAGCCCCCTACATAGAAACCTTCAAGTTGCAAACTTTCAAAGATGTGAACATGTGTTTGAATGTCCAGTTAAGTAAGTTATTCACATGTCTGGCATACATTGTCATGTTTGTGCATCCTCTACAAGTGGTTGTACAGTACCGTGTAGACTACTGTAGTTCAGCATCTTTATTTCAAGCCCGGGTTGTCCAGAAGCAAGGGTGAAAGCAACGGTGATGTGGTTGGCACTGCTAAGAAGTGCCAACTGTTGTACTGCAATACTGTACTTTTCAAGGTACACTAAGATTAAAACCATTTTCTCTATTTCTTGTGTTTGTTTTTTATGTATTATTTCTTTGAAAAGTACTATAAACCTATTACAGTACAGTACTATATAACCAATGGTGTTAGTTGGCTACCTAGATTAACTTTGTTGGACTTAAACGAACAAAAATTAAACTTACAAATTCACTCTTGGAATGGAACTCATTCATATGTAGGGGACTTACTGGACAAAAGTATCAAAGCAGAAGTACTATAGGGGGGCAGTCAACAAAATATAGATTGTGGACGAATGACTAGATTTTTTTCAATAATAAAGGGAGAGAGTAAGAGAAAAGAAACCATAGATTAAGAGAAATATAGGAGACATGTCAATTATTTATAATGTATAGACTAATGCTAATCCTTATTTGAACATAAACCTTAATACTAATCCTGAGTCAATTAACTGTTAAAAATATTAATGAGATCATTGGAGAAATTTGAAAGCAGACTAAATATATGTTGTTATTAAGAGAGTATACTGATTTTTTTTTTAATTTATTTATTTTTAAATTTAACTTTACAATACTCTATTGGGTTTGCCATACATCGACACGAATCCACCACAGGTGCACACAAGCTCCCAATCCCGAGTATACTGATTTTTATGTGGGGCAATGGCATAGCGTTTATTTTTAAGAGTCTATCTTTTAGAGATAAATGCTGAAATATTTATAAATGAAAATAATGATGCCTGGCATTTGCTTCAAAACAAACCTTGGGAAAGGAGAAAGCAAATAGAGGTATAGATGGAACAAGACTGTCTATGAGTTAATAATATTCAATCTGAACTGTGGGTACACAGGAGTTCATTACAGGATTAGTCTCTCTATAAGTGTGACATTTCCCTTCATAAAAAGTTAAAAAATGTCTCTGTTTGAAATGTGGCAATGAACATCAGGTCACTATGGGAAATCTTTAACAATCAAATCAACACAGCTATATTTAGGACACAGACTAAAATCACAGTGGAGATAGCAGCTCTTGAGATCATTTTGGTCAGCCTTTTTGTCATTTAAATAGATTTTACCAAACTACCCATTCTGCTCATTTCTATTACTTGGTTGTCTTCTTTGGTCTGGTTGCAGTATTCAGTGAAACACAGGATTAGATTTGGGGGAGAAAACAGCTACAAAGTATCATAGAATCATTTTGGCTTGATTTTTATACTTCTATTTTGATAACTCTATGAAATGAATGATACCTGAAAAATTAATTTTAACAACTGAGTTTTTTTCCTACACTATAACCAGCTTTCCTCCTTAGAGACAGTAGGAAAATGAACCTCCCAAAGCTATTCTTTCCCAGCACTTGTTGCCCAGTCCACAGATCTGTGACAGTGCTGTCTCTGAAAGCTCACAGCAAAACCAACATGATATAAGCAAAACACACAGGAACAGACAGCATGCTGAGTTCTTCTCTGATACCCCTAAATTATTCAAGGGCCTATAGTTTTGACTAGGTGATACCCCAAGGGCAAACTATTACTAATGAAAAACCAACTATACCTAATTAACTGCATTGCTCTGGGCTAGTGAAAAATCAGAAATTTCCGAAGCCACTTGAGAATGATCATATTTATACAGAATGATGATACAGGTGACCCTATTTCTTTGAAGCACATAACTCCTCCTTTTATCCCTACAGCCTGTCCCTTTGGACCACTTACTCTACACTGATTCAAATCTAAACACTGGGAATCTTCTCACTAACTCTAAAGTGGAAGGGGCCACTATCAAGGGCTATTTATCTTGCGTTTCATTAGGAGCTATGTATTTTTGGCACTCGGAAATAGAAAACACTAAATTTGACCTACATTTTCAATAGGAGAGTTGGTCAACATAAGATTTTTAAAATAATTACCAGCATTAAAACTCTATCCAGAGATGTTAGAAACTCCCTTTCTCAAACACATAACTCAATACAGTTAAAGGTTTAAATTTGATAATAATAAAGGATAAAAGATATACATCTTGAGGAAATCAGAATGTTAATATTGGAATTATAGTCTATGCTCAATTTATCCATGATATTGCAACCAGTCCATTCTAAAGGAGATCAGTCCTGGGTGTTCTTTGGAAGGACTGATGCTAAAGCTGAGTCTCCAATACTTTGGCCACCTCATACAAAGAGTTGACTCATTGGAAAAGACTCTGGTGCTGGGAGGGATTGAGGGCAGGAGGAGAAGAGGACGACAGAGGATGAGATGGCTGGTTGGCATCACCGACTCAATGGACATGAGTTTGAGTGAACTCCAGGAGTTGGTGATGGACAGGGAGGAGTGGCGTGCTGTGATTCATGGGGTCACAAAGAGTCGGACATGACTGAGCGACTGAACTGAACTGATTGCACAAGTAAGCAATATTCAGTGGTAATTCAAAATTTTAGCAATCAGTTTCAATATTTTTCCTTCAGTGGTTCTTTATCAGTACTAGACATATGAACTAAAATAAAAGATAGACTGATTTACAACTCTGCTTCTCTGTCATATACTGGTTACCTTTCTAAAGAAGAAGAAAAAAGTAAGTTATGTGGGAGAAGAGGAGAAGGAAGAGGGAGCAGGGAGGGAGCAGGAAAAGTAAGGAGCAGGAGAAAAGTAAGACAAGCAGACCTCGGGAAAGGTAGTTTACAGAATGCTGCAGAAAACCAGATGTAATAAAAATATGCAAATTGGTTTTTAGCTAATCGAGTGAATGGTGTATATATATATATATACATCTCATTTCTCATCAAGAACCCACTGTTAATGATTTTAAGTAATGCTTAATTTCAACATAATATTCTGCTTAACATGCTAAATGCTAAGTTATGGTGATCACAAGTTCACAAATGCATGGCCTGTTTGCAGGCAAGAAGTTCTGCAACCTTATTACAGAATCAATAGCCTGTTCTGTTTAGCAGTCTCAGTAAATTTTTGCAACAACTTCCAAAGGAGTTTAGGTCCTAAAGTTCCTTAACATTTCTATTTTGAGACAAAAATGTATAGACTTCTTTCAGCTTATATCCAATTTAATCAATAGCAAATTGAACTAAATAAGAACAAATCTAAAGATATCTTGAGGAAGCAGTCAGTGTTTGTTTGGTTTTTTTTGGGGGGGGGCGTTCAATCCAATGAAAATGAAGAGAGAAAAGTTGGTGTAGGTGGACTAAAGGGGGCCTCACTGCTGGCTCATCAAGTAATCATAATAGTCAAAAACATATAACAACCAGTTTGAAAAATAACTGTTCATTTAATAGCTGGCAAAAGAACTCTGCAAAGACAGCATGAAAGACAAAAGGCCACTTCTCAGAGGACTCACCTGTCTTTCCCAGTTTCCTTCTTAAACACTCCATCACAGTAACTCATGCGCTTCTCTGTGGTCACATAAATTTGGGCATTGGGATAGATGTCAACAGTCTTTTTCAACATGTTGTACACAATGCCATTGCCATCTTTCCTCATGTTGCGAAAAGGGCCCCAAATAACATAAATAGTAGTGTTTGCCTCCTTGAAAAAATAATCAGGGTTTTTCAGCAAAAGAGGAACGCTGGTATGGGATACCACACGAATCATTGTCATGCGGCCAACATCCTCCTCATAGCCCTTGGTGGGTGCATTGTTCATTCTCCAAATGCAGGATGACTGATCTATCTCATTCCCCACCTTCTGGCCGACCATCTGACCTGAGTTTGACACGATGGCACAAAGATTACAGTCCAGTTGCAAAGGCTGAAAAACAGAGAGAGAAACAGGGCAGGTGGGGAAGAAATATGTAAATTAGAAAGTTCCTNTGATCTATCTCATTCCCCACCTTCTGGCCGACCATCTGACCTGAGTTTGACACGATGGCACAAAGATTACAGTCCAGTTGCAAAGGCTGAAAAACAGAGAGAGAAACAGGGCAGGTGGGGAAGAAATATGTAAATTAGAAAGTTCCTCATAGCCCGACAAGTTTTTCTGGGAAAACAGAAATTCCAGATATTGTGCATAATTGCTGAGTGTGGGAATATCGCTGAAATATATTTATACTAATCCAACACTAGCTTCACAGGATATCAAGCTTGGGGCATGCCTCCATTTAAAAAGTGAATATGGATTGCTAAGAAATAATTTTCATTTCTCTTTCTTGTGTTGCTTTGAAACTCAATGAAAAAGCAGTCATTTGTTTCCCACTTTATATGATGTCTTTTCATTCAAAACCGTTATTTCAAATGAAATAAGGAAATACAGAAAGATTTGCTCTCTTTATTAAGGATGATGGCTAAAAAAAGAAATGCAAAAGGAGTACATATAGGCATCAATTCTGAAGTTTACTCATATATATGAATGGTTATGTAGTGGTTGATAAAAATATAAAAATTCAGCAAATGATGAGATTCTGATTTTTCAAAACCCAGAACTACTGAAGATAAATTTCAGGCTAGCAAAAATATTATACAGACTCTTAAAAAATTCCCTTGCATCACCATGGTTAAACAACCGCTGTGCTCTTGTTTATTCTAGTTGGATAGGAAAGGCTTCTTTTAAGAACTCAGGGAAGGCATGTACACAGACAGTCTCCACTATCCTTTTATTTCTTTATTTGAGTTTAATTGCTTTACAATACTGTGATAATTTCTGCTGTACAATGAAGTGAATCAGCTATACCTATACACATATCCTCTTCCTACTGGACTTCCCTCCCTCTATTCTCCCCACCGTCCCACCCATCTAGGCCATCACAGAACACTGAGCTGGGTTTCCTGAGCTATACCGGAGGTTCCCACTAGCTATCTACTTTACAGATGGTAGCGTCTATACTTCACTTTCATGCATTGGAGAAGGAAATGGCAACCCACTCCAGTGTTCTTGCCTGGAGAATCCCAGGGACACAGGAGCCTAGTGGGCTGCCATCTGTGGGACCGCACAGAGCCGGACACGACTGAAGCGACTTAGCAGCAGAAGGAACCTTCAATTATCTCTGTCTTGTCTCTCTCTCTCGTTTGCTTTTTGCAAGATGCAGGCAGTCTCCATTGGGTAGGGCTAGCCATCTTGAACCTACAATGATACTACATCTTCGATCTTGTTTACATCCTGTAACTTATTCATAGAGTGTGCTAAGTATATGCTGTGTGTTTACCTCATGCTTATAAAACCAACTGTGAATTCTGTTCAGTCTAAATATTACCAGATCTTTTAACATTGTATTTAGAGTATTTTAAACACTATCTATTGGATATACTAATAAAGCCAAATCTGTTCAATGTTTATTTCAGATTTCTTCAATTTTTATTACTTTAATTATCTACATGTTATGATTATGTTCCTATTATACTTTTTTTCAACAGGTTAATTATGTTTTGGTAGGATGTCCCTTAAATCAGATAATATTATATGAATCATATGAAAAAAATAATTATAAATATTCTAACATATTGTGATTAAAATTTAAAGAAATTTTTAATGAGTTCTGGAAATAAAATGTATTACCTCAGTAATATTATTTTAAGTTTGGATTTATCTTAAGTATTAATCAGTGCTATTAGTTATAAGATATTTTAAAAAGCAGAAAGTATTGTTTTAAAATAATAGAGCAATAAAAATATTTGGGAGTAAGGGAGGAGGGAAGATTCAGATACACCTAATTGAAAAAAATCATTTAGCATTAAATGTGCTAACAAAATGTGCTAACATGTTCAGAACACTTGATTCCATGTATCTGAGGAAGAATTATCACAAATTTTGATCCTCCAATTTGAAATAATTTTGAAGTTTTCTCCTTTTGACTAAAAAAATGACCTTGGTTTCTCAATCTTGAAATTACACATTCCTTAGACTAGACCTTATAATAAGTAACAGAGACAAACTGGGCACATAGTGGTATAAGTACTAAAGTTAGAATTGTGTCAGGTAACTAATCTACCTCAAGTTTCTAAAATGTAAAAAACTGACTCTCCTACAATGAGTTTTGCTATTTACTGACAGATTAAAGTGTTACATGGTAAAGCTGATGGGGGTTGGTAATTGCATCTCCCTGGGTCTCCAGTCTGCTTTCAGGAAGCACTGTGGGTTAATTAACACCAGGCTAGGTACTTATTCATTATTTCCAGTAAACTTGCACCATAGTGCCTTGTAAACCAATACCTTGGGTGGCCCATGAAGTCCTTTCCAGTCCTGTTGGACTGGTCCTGCTGGTCAGTCCTACTGACCTCCTGTCATAGATCAAGCCAGCCCTACAGAAAGTCACTGGGGTGTATTCCCAGTGATTTTTAGCCTCGGCCTTACCCTTCTTGAGTTTTTTTTGGCTGGTCTAATAATTAAATTGACACAAGACTGATTGACAGGAGGAAAAAATATTAATATGTATGTATGGAGGTCTCATAGAAATAGGAGCCCCCAAAAGTATAAGAACAGGCAGCTTTTATACTTATTCAATAAAGAAGCAATAAATTTGTAAAGAATTGACAAGGCAGAGAGATGTAGGCTGAATGTTTAATTAGTGAAGAATCCGAGTTTGTGCTTGGGGTAGTAAATTAGTAGAGAAGATACAAGGTTTGTTTATACAGGCTTCTTGGCCTGAATTCCCTGTCTCTGGTGAGAAGGATGTCTCTCTACCTCCAGATGCAGGGAGTGAACCTTTCACATGGGAGATTTATTATCTGTTTCAGAGGATCAAGATGTCCTTCTGGTATTGGCTGTCGCTTAAGTAACTTTAATTCAAATAACCAGTATGGGGTGGTCCAGTATAACTACTGGTTTGATCCCTGGTCAGGGAACTAGATCCCACATGCCACAGTTAAAGATCCCACATGCCACAATGAAGATCCTGCATGCCAAAAGTAAGAACCAAAATATATAAAATGCCAAAAATTAGCAACTCCAAAAATATAAAAACCCAGTATGCCACATTTTCATATTTGGGGGCAACCTGCTCTGAGCCTCAACCACCAGTCTCTGGTGTTTGACATAGCAACCTGAAGGTTAATAATGTTATTGAAAGTCACTCAGTCGTGTCTGACTCCTTGTGAGCCATGGACTATATAGTCCATGGAATTCTCCAGGCCAGAATACTAGAGTGGATAGATTTTCCCTTCTCCAGGGGACCTTCCCAACCCAGGAATCAAATCCAGGTCTCCTGCATTACAGGCAGATTCTTTACCAGAAAGTTTCTCTCTCTTGATACTTGATGGTTTAAACAAATTTGCATTGGATTCACATGTAGCCAGGAGGATATTACTTACCCTCTAGGGACCTCAGTTCTTTGGCGTTACTATAATTCACTTTGTAATAATGAAGTTCCATGTATTTTCAAACCCACCCAAAAAGAACTGCCTGATTGGATTTCAGAAAAGATTCCATACCTTAGGTGTTTCAATTAGTTCATTGTCACTATGATATTTTTCTCCTCTATTATTTATGAAATTTTATTATAGCAGAATTTAGAATATTAGGTCTGGAAAAAATATTAGAAAAATTTCCAACTCCTGTATTAACTTATACCATATTTTGTTCTTCTAATTATTGATAGAACATCCTACAGTGGTAGCAAAAAAAGGAACAGGAAAAATCAGGGACTACGTAAAATGAGGCACGTTTTGGAGAAGGAATGAAACTCAAGTGAGGCCTCATTTTATTGATTAAACTTTATTCATTTACATCATATATTTATACATGAAAGAGTTTTGTTTACTTTGTATTACTCAAATCATACTATTCCCAGATCTGAAAAGAGAAGATGGTTATGCTTATAGTTTCTATTGCAGCAAATAAAAGTTACTTTTAGGTGATTCTCTTACCTCCATAATTAGTTGAGCCTTGAATATACATAGATATTAAACATATCATTGATTTTGAGTATCTTTATGTAGATAGATATGAAAAACTTGCTTAAGTCTTACTGTAATTTTTGAACATTCTTCATGTTCTTTGATAACAAGAAGCATATTTCTATAATATAATCCTTAATACTGCAGTGCTCTGATGGAAAAGACAGCATCTCAGCTAAAAGGGATGCATGTTCTGAAGTCCTCAAGCTAGGGTTCCATGTTAAATACTTCAATTTTCTTCCTGTTTTAGTGATGGTACACCTTTGAGAACTGAAGAGAGTCTTTTAGCACAGTGATGGAAAGGACAGACACCAGGCTATTTTAGTTGCCAAGAACATCATATTATAGCCAACACATTTTTTTTACATGATAGATGACCCAAGTCTGAGGGTGTTATTGAAGTATCCCTTAATGTGTGGAGAAAGATTGTTTTTAAAAAGTGTTCATGAAATAAAATTTAAAAAAAAATTAACAATAGATATCTAAAATTTAAAAAAACTCTGCTTATTTCTTTGAGAACTTGTATCACTGCTGCTGCTGCTAAGTCACTTCAGTTGTGTCCAACCTTGTGCGACCCCATAGATGGCAGCCCACCAGGCTCCCCCGTCCCTGGGATTCTCCAGGCAAGAACACTGGAGTGGGTTGCCATTTCCTTCTCCAATGCATGAAAGTGAAAAGCGAAAAGTGAAAGTGAAGTCGCTCAGTCATGTCTGACTAGTAGCGACCCCAAAGACTGCAGCCCACCAGGCTCCTCTGTCCATGGGATTTGCCAGGCAAGAGGACTGGAGTGGGGTGCCATTGCCTTCTCGGACCTGTATCACTAGAGTTAAGTAAATCTCAGGTAAGAAAACCATCTCCCCCATTCCTGGCTCTCAGTCAATTTCAGCCTTAGACTCCATGCCATTTCCTGTACCATGAGCTTAAATTTCTAGGCAATAAAGATAACAAGGTAGGAACAAGGTGGTTTCTCATTTCTACCTCTATTTAAAAGCTCAGAGGTGGCTGGAAACTTATGTTGCTTAAAAGCCGACAACCTAGATGGGTGGGATGGGGTAGGAGGTGAGAGGGAGGTTCAAGAATAAGGGGACATGTGTATACCTAGGGCTGGTTCATGTTGATAGATGGCAGAAATCAACAGAACATTATAAAGCAATTATCCTCCAGTTAAAAATAAATTAAAAAAAGAAGAGCCTATTAGTTGCCAAAAGTCCTTGCATGCCTTATTTCAATTAATCCTTTTATTGGCCATAAGTAGGTTTATTATCTCCATTTTAGAGAGTAGGTCTCTCTAGGTAGACCTACTAGAGAGTAGGTGGGTTGAAGAAGCTGAGTAATCTGCCTAAGATCATATGGCCAATTAGAGTAAGACAGGAAAAGAACAGTAGATCTGACTGGAAACAGTGCATGCAGTGAAGCGTCTCGCTCCGTAGGCAGCTCACCCGTCTTTCTCCTTGGCCCTGCCGCGTGAACTGTACAGTAGTATTAGCTTAGGCAGCCCTGGACCTCTGTGCAGAAAGAAGGCAACTGCCATCCCATGGAAGCTTCAAGTTTTTGAAATAAAGGCCATGACCAGCCCAGTATACTTCAAGCAAAATGTCATAAAACATTAAAGGTATAATAATACTGAATTCCTTCTTCTATTAGCAGTTTTGTAGTGAAAATTCTCCATGTGGAGTTGGTTTAGCTCCTGCTGCAGGGTCATGTGGGCCACCTGTACCGGAGCCGCTTTCTCCTCATAGAAGCCTTACTGGCTTTTCTGTGCATGTGTGTGCTTTCAAAACTTTCTCCATTTGGTTCTCTCAATTAACAGGCAATTCATTTCTTAAGACTCAGAATCAGCTTTTGGTAAAGATATTTTTCCTCCAAAGTGGTGTGAAATTTAGATGCTAATTCTGTTTTACTCATCTAATTAGATGTGTGAGTTAAGGCGTATAAAATAAGCCACTAGCTACTTTCTCGTGAGATATAATAAATCTCTCAAATTGAAAAGCAAAATCTCGAAACCTGTAGTCAAAATAGTGTACGATATTATATCATGCCAGAAGAATGAATTACTTTCCAGGGCTCTTCCTGAGAAATTAGGCTGGGAAATTGGCTAAATCCTCGAATTCTCTCTACTTCCTCATGTGCAAGAGAAACAAAACAGGTATTGTGCAATATACACTTTAAAGTGAAGCTATAATTATCACCAAGCCACTTCTCAGCATGTAATTTCTTTTCATTTATTTATTTATGGTTGCACTGGATCATCATTGCTGCATGTGAGCTTTCTCTAGTTGTAGTAAATGGGGGCTGCTCCTCGTTTCTGTGCACAGGCTTTGCATTGCGGTGGCTTCTCTTGCTGCAGAGCACGGGTTTGAGGCAGTAGCAGGGCTTCAGTAGTTCAGCACTTGGGCTCGGTAATTGTGGCTCACAGGGCATAGAGCGCAGGCTCAGTATTTGTAGTGCGTGGGCTTCGCTGCTCTGTAGCATGTGGAATCTTCCTGGACCAGGGACTGAACCTATGTCCCCTGAGTTGGCAGGCAGACTCTTATCCACTGTACCACCAGGGAAGTCCTCACCATGTAATTTCTAACTATTCCTTACCACAGAATTCTTCACACCATTCTGCTTTAACACTTCTCTGCTCAAAAGAATCTGCAGTATAAGACAGTGAAGGTCAATAATCAATTCCTTGGCTAGATTAAATGATAGGATAACAAAACAAAAATTGCTGCACTATACAGACTTTGATCTCTCCTCAGGAGTACGTGCAGCCACTCACCCCCAAATGCCAGTGTGTCATCTTCAGTCAACCAGCAGCACTGACACTGCCCCTAGAAACTTACGGGAAGGCCTTCAGGCCCAAACAGAGCAGGGTCTGTTAACCTTCCTCAACTATTTACAGTAAGATGTGCAATTCTGTGATTTTTCTGGGAAAAACAGTCTTTCTGGGCGATGCTCTGGATAGATGTATTTATATATATCATTTGTTACATGGAAAACAGAGAAGCCAATTCCCACTGCCCACCCTTATATGATGCAGCTGGCCAGAAGGTATGCCTCTTTATCTCAGACTGTAATGTTATTTCTGCTTTATTGACTATGCCAAAGCCTTTGACTGTGTGGATCACAATAAACTGTGGAAAATTCTGAAAGAGATGGGAATACCAGACCACCTGACCTGCCTCTTGAGAAACCTATATGCAGGTCAGGAAGCAACAGTTAGAACTGGACATGGAACAACAGACTGGTTCCAAATAGGAAAAGGAGTACGTCAAGGCTGTATATGGTCACCCTGCTTATTTAACTTCTATGCAGAGTACATCATGTGAAATGCTGTGCTGGATGAAGCACAAGCTGGANGTAATGTTTCTGCTTTTGAATATGCTATCTAGGTTGGTCATAACTTTTCTTCCCAGGAGTAAGCGTCTTCTAATTTCATGGCTGCAGTCACCATCTGCAGTGATTTTGGAGCCCCCCAAAATAAAGTCTGACACTGTTTCCACTGTTTCCCCATCTATTTCCCATGATAGGCATGTAAGTTTGACCAGTTCCTCAAAACCCACAAATTACCAAAGCTCACCCAATATGAAATACAAAATGTGAGTAGTTTTACAATTAAAGATACTAGATTTAAAACCTTCCTGAAAGAAAATCTTCTGCCCACTTGCTGCTATTTTTGTTGCTGCAGGAACCCCTTTTCTTGCTCTTCAGGCCTTAAGTAGGAGCTTCTAAGTCTGTGCTGATGTCCAGGTATCTCTGAGTTCTGTCCAGGGGACACAGAAGAGAATATGTGATGATCTCAGCACTGGTTCACTGATCCTTTTAATTCTTGTCTTTGTTTCCAATCTTCCTGATATTGTTTACTTTCCAGAGACCTCAAATAGCTGCTGCACTGTATTCTGTCCAGGTTTTATAGCTGCAGTCAATACAAGAAACAGGATGGGGTGTAATTAGTCCATACTACCCACAACTGAAATTTTAAAGTCAACTTTTAATCATTCGTTGTATATTAGGTAAGAATTTAGATAGGCTTTAAAATTTACTTGGGAAACATTGAGGGGATATCTTTCTCATTTCCCTTTTCTATCATTGTATCCATAGGTATAAAAGTGGAGTGAGCTGGTGATTATTTTTTTCTTTCTAAACTACTCAGATAATAGACTGCCCGTAAGCAAAGTGTTAAATGAAGTGCATATTTTGAATGTTTGGTTTTCAGAGTCCTTGCTTTCCATGCAGGAATGTTGCTATGTAATACACACTGACTCTTCTCACTTCAAACCTACTAGCTTTTAGCCTTGTCACCATGACTATGGAATGAAGCCCAATGTGTATATATGTAGAGACACACATCAAGAGGACAAAAATTGTGTATGTCCTATAGGATCTATATAATCACACAAATTATACAAGCATGTAAAGGTTTTAAAAAGTTATTATGACTCAGAAGTATGGAAGTGAAGTGAAAGTTGCTCAGTCGTGTCCAGCTCTTTGTGAACTTATGAACTAATACAGTCCATGAAATTCTCCAGGCCAGAATGGATAGCCTTTCCCTTCTCCAGGCAGAAGTATGGAAATGGAACCTTATTTCCCCATGATTGAATTCCACTTGCTGTGTACCCCTATCTCCTCTGAAAAGTTTAACCTTGTTACTTCAGTGTAACTCAGGATCTGCCAGTTAGTATTTGATCTCTTTCAGCAAATTACTTAGTGAATTCATAATTTAAATATGAAAATACATACCCTGTGTTGTCCTTCTCCACAAACAGTATCCTGTGGCATGAGAAGCAAACTTAGCATCCATCGTGGCTGCAAGGGTGACATCTCTCAAGCCCAGAATCCTCTGAGTCCTGCAGGACTCTTCTGTCTTATATGATTTGGCCTCTGGATGCTGGCATCGCTCCCATTGCATCCTCTCTGGATGCAGTGGTGCCACTAGACCTTTGAGTGTGCGCTGACACGTGCTACTGAGACCTCTGGCTCCTGTGATGGTCTTGACCTTCACGGTTATAGGCTATAGACCCTCCTGTGGTCCCCACTGCATGTCTCTTTCACTGGTTGCATCTCAGCACATCTGTATTCACCACTGGGACAAGCCAAAATTGCTTAGCCTCTTCCATGCCATGCTTCAGCCTCAGGGTTGAAACTTGGCACTCTATCTAAGGCTCACTCCCTGCTTAAACACGTCATGCTGCCATTTCCTTCGTGTGCTCCAAAGTTCCAAAGGATCACTTCCCCTAAACTCTGGGATTTCTTTGTCTTGCCCCTACCCTTCACTCTGTTAGCCAAGCCTAGGGTGCTGAGGGGTCTGAATTCCTTCTCAGAGCTCCATAAAGCATCTTAACCTTGGTTACGTCCTCTCTGGATCTCTCCAGGTTCTCCACCTGCCTTTCTTCCCTACCCGCTTCCAACAACTAATATAGCTTTTAACCTTTGATATAAAATTAATGTTCTAATACAATAGCTTTTTTATATACAAGCAGTAACAGTTTCTCAAATATAATACAAAAGAAGTGCTATTACTTATAATAGCAATAATGAGTAAAAACATAAATTTCTTATAAATGAATGTGTAAGATCTATATAAATAAAACTGTGAAATTTTACTGTGGAGTTACTGTAGCTAAGAGAGCTCAATAAATGCAGACTTCTCATGTTTCAGGTTAATATTAATGAAATCAATGTCACATAATAATACATACATTCAATAATTTTTCACATCACAATTTCAATCAGGTTCTCTATGGCATTTAACAAATTGATTCTAAGGCTCATTTGCAAAATAAAATGCTCAAAAGTAGCCAATAAATATGCAAAAAAGAACAATGAACAATGATGGAGTGCTTGTTCTATTAGATAGCAAATCAAGGACTATGAGCTATAGTAATTAAAAGAGGCCTCATGATAGACTCATAAAGTAATTAAGATAGAGTTAGGAATAGGAAAAGAATCAGTAGAACAGAGAAAAACAGTCCCATTATGTTTGGAAAATAGGTTGTAAGAAAGGTTATGTTTTATATCCAAAATATAAAGATTCAAGGTATAANGATAGACTCATAAAGTAATTAAGATAGAGTTAGGAATAGGAAAAGAATCAGTAGAACAGAGAAAAACAGTCCCATTATGTTTGGAAAATAGGTTGTAAGAAAGGTTATGTTTTATATCCAAAATATAAAGATTCAAGGTATAATTTTAGGGTTGCGTGTTCACTTGGGGACAAAAAAAACTAAAGCCATCCTTCACATCATGCATGGGATTAATAACAGATGAATTCAAAAGCTAAATATATTTAATAATTTTTAAGAAGTTTAGGTAAAAATTTAGGAGTGCTTTATTTTTTGGTAATACTTTATTTTTTGGCCTTGTTAGAGGATGTCGGACATGATTTAGCAACTAAACTATAACAGAGGGTTATACAATAAGCAAGTGATTTGCTATTAATCTATTAAAATAGAGAAGGATAATTGAAAAAATTGTGATATTTCAATTGCTAAGCATCAAAGATTATGATAAAACGAACACTATTGAAGAGACTGTCCTTTTCCCATTCTGTATTTTCTGGTCCTTTGTCATAAATTAATTGACTGTATATGGGTGGGTTTATTTTATGGCTCTCTCTTCTGTTCCATTGATCCATGTGTCTGTTTTCATGCAAATACCTTATGGTTTTAATTATTATAGCTTTGCAATAGAGTTTAAAATCAGGGAGCATATTGCCTTCAGCTTTGTTCTCCTGTCTCAAGATTTTTTGGGGGGGTTATTTGGGGTCTTTTGTGGCCCTATACAAATTTTAAGATTAAACATTTTCTGTTAAAAAATGCCATTGGAATTTTGACAGGAATTGCATTGGATCTCTAGATTGTTTCAGGTAGTATGGATATTTTAACAATATTAATTTTTCTAATCCATGAGCACAGAATATCTTTCTATTTATTTGTGTCACCTTCAACTTTTTTCCTTAATGTCATGTAGTTTTCGGTATACAAGTCTTTCACTTGTTTGGTTAAATTTATTCCTAGGTGTTTTATTCTTTTGATATAACTATAAATGGGATCGTTTTCTTAATATCCATTTCCAGTAGTTTGTTATTAATTTATAGAATCACAACAGATTTTTCTGTATTGATTTTGTATCCTGCAACATAAGTGAATTCAATCATTAGTTCTAATAGTTTTTTGGTGGAGTCTTAAGAGTTTTCTCTATATAACATCATGTCACCTGAAAGTAATGACAGCTGTACTTCTTCCTTTCCAACGTCAATTCAGTCAGTCGCTCAGTTGTGTCCGACTCTTTGCGACCCCATGAATTGCAGCTCGCCAGGCCTCCCTGTCCATCACCAACTCCCGGAGTTCACTCAGACTCATGTCCATCGAGTCAGTGATGCCATCCAGCCATCTCATCCTCTGTTGTCCCCTTCTCCTCCTGTCCCCAGTCCCTCCCAGCATCAGAGTCTTCCTTTCCAACTTGGATGCCTTTTATTATTTTGCTTGCCTAATTAGTGTTGTAGGACTTCTAATACTATGTCGAATGAAAGTTATAAGAGGGATTATCCCTGTCTCATCCCTGATCTAGAAGGAGGAGCTTTCAGCATGTCACTGTTGAATGTACTAGCTGTTGTTGTTGTTCAGTTGCTAAGTTATGTCCAGTTATTTGCAAACCCGTGGACTGCAGCACGCCAGGCTTCCTTGTCCCTCACTATCTCCCAGAGTTTGCTCAAACTCATGTCCACTGAGTCAGTGAAGCCATCCAGCCATCTCATCCTGTCACCCTCCTATGCTCCTGCCCTCAACCTTTCCCAGGTTCAAAGTCTTTTCCAATGTGTCAGCTCTTCACATCAGATGGCCAAAGTATTGGAGCTTTAGCATCAGTCCTTTCAATGAATATTCAGAGTTGATTTCCTTTAGGATTAACTGGGTTGATCTCCTTGCTGTCCAAGGGACTCTCAAGAGTCTTCTCCAGCACCGCATTTTGGAAGCATCAATTCTTTGGCACTCAGTCTTCTTTATGGTCCAACTCGCTCATCCATACATGACTACTGGAAAAACTATAGCTTTGACTATATAGACCTTTGTCAGCAAGTGATGTCTCTGTTTTTTAATAATCGGCCTAGGTGGTTTTTTTTTTAATTTATTTTTTTATTTTTTAATTTGACTTTACAATACTCTATTGGGTTTGCCATACATCGACATGAATCAACCACAGGTGTACACAAGCTCCCAATCCCGAATCCCCCTCCCACCTCCCACCCCACAACGTCTCTCTGGATCATCCCCGTACACCAGCCCCAAGCATCCTGCATCCTGTATCAAATAGAGACTGGTGATTCGTTTCTTACATAACAGTATATATGCTTCAGTGCCATTCTCCCAGATCATCTTTCTTTGGGCTGCAGGGAACACATGGGAAGATTTCACAAATCAATGTTCAGTCATCTCATGATGCAGACCTTGTATACAAGAGACAACCTGAAAACATCTTTGTGAATTATTTTGGTACAACAGACTGAGAACAGTATCAGCCAAAGATTACATGGGTACTGTTTCTATCTCCAATTACTGTCTTCTGTTCAGCATAAGTTAATCACTTCACTGGACAGTAGTTTATAGCCAAAGATGTAACAAATGAATAATTTCCTCCAAATCACTGCTTATGTTGTCTGTTAACAATGATCAGTTCAATTACTACAGCATGCTATCAGACTACATGTACACAAAACGTAGCAATCATTTTATAACATTATTGGCTTT
>SJYV01049284.1:694804-709303 GCA_006410875.1 Neotragus pygmaeus | reverse complement strand
CTGCAAGGAGATCCAACCAGTCCATTCTAAAGGAGATTGGCCCTGTGATTTCTTTGGAGGGAATGATGCTAAAGCTGAAACTCCAGTACTTTGGCCACCTCATGCCAAGAGTTGACTCATTGAAAAAGACTCTGATGCTGGGAGGGATTGGGGGCAGGAGGACAAGAGGATGACAAAGAATGAGATGGCTAGATGGCATCACTGACTTGATGGACGTGAATTTGAGTGAATTCTGGGAGTTGGTGATGGACAGGGAGGCCTGGCATGCTGCGATTCATGGGGTCACAACTGAGAGACAGAACTGAACTGGACTGAAACTTCTAAATGACCTTAGATACCTGGAAAAATTGAAGGAATTCTTCCCCAGGGGGAAGATAAAGCATCCCTAGACCTCAAATTATTGCTACAATAAAATTTCAAACACAATTCCCAATACACAATCTAAAAACCCATACATATGAAAAGACAAAACATTATTAGAGAAAACCAACAGAAATAGTCCCATAGGAGCTCCACATTTGAAATTACATGGCACAGACTAAAACAACTATGTTCACTGTTCAAGGAGATAAAAGCCTAGTGAAAATGTTGGCAGGGAAATGAAAAGTATACAAAGTGATGGACCATATGTGAAAAAGAACCACTTAGAAGTTCTAGAACTGATAAATATGGTGCATGAAATAAAAGATTCAATGAATGTATTTAACACCAAATTAGCTAGACAAACTTGCCGGAAAAGTTAAAGAGAATTAGTGAACTAGAAGACAGAAGCAACTGTTCAGAAAGAAAAAATGAGAGAGAGACAGAAATGCAGAGAATACAATATAAAGGCCTAACACAACTTTATTGAAATACCAAAGAAGGAGATAGAAGGGACAGAGGTCAGTAGCTGAGAATTCCCTAAAACTTATAAGACTCTCCAAATTCAAAAGGCTTAGCTGATACCTGCCAGGAGAAATAAATAAAAATAAATTCACATCTAAACATATTACAGTGATGCTTCATAAAAACAAAAACAAAGAGAAAATTTCAGAATTAGAATTACCATAAAATAGCATATAATTTGAGATGGGGGTAAATGGAGTAAAAATATCTTAAAGTTCTTATATTGTCATGGGAAGAGGATAACATTATAATTTCCTAAACTTAAGATGTCTGGTAGTATTCCTAGGGCAGTAGTTCTCACACTTTTTGGTCTCATGTACCATAGACAGGCTTGATAATTATTGAGTGTTCTAAGGATTTACTGTTTATGTGAGCTGAATATACATCAATACTTACCATAATGGAATTTGAAAATGAAAAGACTTTGAATATCCATTTGTTAAAAAAACCCGATAATATGATAATTTCATATTAACTTAACACATTTTTATGAAAAATAATCATATTTTCCACAAAAATAGTGAAAATAATACTATTATTTATATTATAGTGTTACAAATTTCTTTAATGTCTAGCTTAATTGAAAATAGCTAGATTCTCACAACTCTCTCTGCTTTCAATCCATTAATCCATTTGGTTGAAGTAGATGAAGAAAATCCAGTTTCACAATGATATATACATCTATAGTAGGAAGAGGGAGATAATTGTGGATATTTTTATTTGAATTTATACCAAAATTTGATGAGGCAATTTCTTAAAGTTTATTTGCAATATGAAATCTAAAACCATATCAATAAAATTGTCTACTGTTATGTTAGAATTCACTTGTTTAGCATCTTGCATAGACCTTTAACTCATGCATGATTTTATAGCATCATACACTGCTAATGTGAAGAAATATGAGTCGAATAAGTTATGTAGCAGAGAAGGCGATGGCACCCCACTCCATTATTCTTGCCTGGAAAATCCCATGGACGGAGGAGCCTGGTGGGCCGGAGTCCATGGGGTTGCAAAGAGTCAGACAGGGTTGAGTGACTTCACTTTCACTTTTCACTTTCATGCATTGCAGAAAGAAACGGCAATCCACTCCAGTGTTCTTGCCTGGAGAATCCCAGGGACAATGGAACCTGGTGGGCTGCCATCTATGGGGTCGCACAGAGTCGGACACAACTGAAGCAACTTAGCAGCAAGTTATGCAGATATTTGAAACACTGATATTTTCCACTGTATATTTTAAACACGTTAATTGATATTACCAGTGAATTCATCAGAAAAGCTTTTAAGTTTTGGAAAACCAGAAAGCTGAAGGTGAAAAATAGAAATTTTCCAAAATGCTAATTTTGACTTGAAAGTTCAATTCTTGTCATTAGCTAAATATGCTGCCTGTTATTTTCTTGAAGTGACAAGCTCATTTCACTCATGTGAGAAAATGTCTGCCAAATACCTAAATCTGAATATTCATAATCTGGCTGTTATGAATCTTGGCTGTTATTTCAAGCAAAAATGATGTTCAGTGGAACTTGTAACTCATGAAATGTTTCATAATAAAAGTATTAGGAAGAAAAATCAATATAACTTGCAACATTAATAATAAAATCATATGATCACCTCAAAAGAAAAATCATATGAACATGTGGCCATCTCAATAGATGCAGATAAATTTGATAAAATTCAACACCAAATAATGATTAAAAACTCTCAGTTAAAGGAAAGTTACAGGGAGATTGCTTAACCTAATGAAATGTTTCTACAAAACCAAAATTCTATAGCAAATATTGCACTTCACATTTAATGGTAAAATGCTGGAATCTGACTCTTTGAAATTGGGATTTCCACTATCAACATTGCTATGCAATATTATACTGATGTCCTAGCCATTGAAGCGAAACAGTGAAAACTATATAAAGATTGAGAAAGAAGAAACAAAAATATAATTATTCACAGATGACAATGGTGATGTGTTTAGGGCAAATCACTGCAAAATATGCCACTTGGCATTCTGACTATTTTGAATTAAAGCTACTTAAGAAATTCATTGTTATTTTTTCAAAAAGGTATAAAAGCTGACTCCTTTGGTCACTTCTGACTCCCATATTTTTATGAACTGCTATATGAACATGTATATGTTCAAAATTAAGTTTGCTTTTCTCCTGTTAATCAGTCTTATATCAGTTTAATTATTAGTCTGGCCAAAGAACCTAGAAAGAAGGGAAAAATTTTCCTCCCCTAAAATGATATCCACCTATAGTTTGTTATCATTTTTATTAGAGTGAGAATTCTTAGATACAAATTAGAATGCAAATCAACTGTATTTCAATGCAGCAGCAACACTAAACAAAATTTTAAGTAAAGCATTTACAATGACATCAAAATATAAAATATCTAGGAATAACCCTGGAGAAGGCAACGGCACCCCACTCCAGTACTCTTGCCTGGAAAATCCCATAGATGGAGGACCCTGGTGGGCTTCAGTCCATGGGGTTGCTGAGGGTCAGACACGACTGAGTGACTTCACTTTCCCTTTCACTTTCATGCATTGGAGAGGGAAATGGCAACCCACTCCAGTGTTCTTGCCTGGAGAATCCCAGGGACGGGGGAGCCTGGTGGGCTGTCGTCTATGGGGTCGCATAGAGTCAGACACGACTGAAGTGTCTTAGCAGTTAGCAGGAATAACCCTCATAAAAAAGGGGAAGACCTCTGTGGAGAAAATAACCAAAATTTATCAATAAACGTTTTAAAAACTCTACATAAATGGAAGGTTATAACATGGGCATAGAATAGAAAACTTAGTAAAGATGTACATTCTCCTCAAATGGGTCTAGAGATTCAAGGTTGTTACTGGCACAAGGATAAACAATAATACCCAAGGAACACAGTATAGGGCTCACAAAATTGTGATGAAAGCACCAAGCAGAGTAGTGAAGAAAAAAGTCAGGCTTTAAAAAAAAAAAGGAGTTGGAAAGACTGTATGATTTTATAGAAAAAAAGTACATCTAGACTCTTAATTATATTAAAAATATCTGTTTCTGGTGAACTGGAAACCTGTATCTGAAAGACAAAACAGTAAGCTTTAAGAAAAAAAAAAATGAGGAAAACTTTTATAATATCAGAATTTTTTCCTAAGTCATAAAAGCACTAACAAGAAAGAGATTGATAAACTATGTTAAACTTAAGAACAGCTGTTCATCAAAAGAGTGAAAAGGCAGGCCACAGAGAAATTTATACAGCGGACCCTTGAACAACACAGGTTTGAACTGCGAGGGTCTACTTACACAGGGATTATTTTTTCAACAGCAAATACCACAGTACTATATGGTCTACTCTTGGTGGAATCCACAGATGTGAACCCAGGAATATGGAGGAACCATGTCCTTGGAGAACAGAGTATAAATTAAGCCTGAATTTTCAACTGCATGGAGGGTTGGTACCTCTAAGCTTCTTGTTGTATATGCTTTCCAGTGTATATACTTTCTCCTCCTCCTTGAGGTGCACGCATGCACGTGTGAGTGTGTGTGTGTGTGTGTGTATGCGTGTGTATCCTAGAAAGAGTTCATATACAAAATATATAATGAATTCATACAAATTAATAATAAAAGACAGTAGACAGCCAAAGCAATTGGAAGACTACAAAAATTCAGTCATTACATAAAAGAGGAAATTCAAACAACAAACAAATATAAGAAAAGGTGCCTATTGTAAGTAATCAGAAATATGCAAAGTAAAACAATGAGAGGTACTTGTACATCTACCAGGTTGCCTGTAATTAAAATGTCTGACAATATGAAGTGTTAAAAAGAATGTATCAGTTCAGTTCAGTCGCTCAGTCGTGTCCGACTCTTTGCGACTCCATGAATTGCAGCACGCCGGGCTTCCCGTTCCATCACCAACTTCCGGAGTTCACTCAAACTCACGTCCATCGAATTGGTGATGCCATCTAGCCATCTCATCCTCTGTCATCCCCTTCTCCTCCTGCCNCTTTGCGACTCCATGAATTGCAGCACGCCGGGCTTCCCGTTCCATCACCAACTTCCGGAGTTCACTCAAACTCACGTCCATCGAATTGGTGATGCCATCTAGCCATCTCATCCTCTGTCATCCCCTTCTCCTCCTGCCCCCAATCCCTATGTATAGTAACAGGGAATCTCAAGCAATAACTGGTAAGAGTGTGAAACTGTAGCTTGATCCTATATACTTGAATATATGTATATACCCTAAATCCAGAAATACTACTTCCTGCTAGCTATATCCTATGAAAATGCATTATTTTGTGTACCAGGATTCATTTACAAGAATATTCAGAGAAGCAATTTTATAACACCTTTAAATGCAAATAACACAAATTTTCATCAACAAACTTGTACAAGGGAATACTATCTAACATCAAAAACAAATGAACATGAACATGAATGAATCTTAAAAACATTATGTAGAGCAAAAGCCAGCTACAAAGGAACACATAGTAAAATATTCTGTTTATATAACACACTTAGTAACCTAGAAATAGGAATTTTTTTTTAAGGACTTCTCTGGTAGCTCAGATGGTAGATAATCTGCCTGCAATTTAGGAGACCAGGGTTCCATCCCCGGGTCAGGAAGATCCCCTGGAGAAGGGAATGGCAGCCCACTCCAGTATTCTTGCCTGGAGAACTCTATGAACAGAGGAGTCTGGCGGGCTACAGTCTAAGGGGTCACAAAGTTAGACACACTGGACTGAGTAGTACATCCACACAGGATGCTCTTTAATGTGGAAAGGACCATCATTCTGAAACCAAAGCCAAAAGCACAGTGAACAGTGCCCTATCAGAATAGCAGTCATGTGTTGTAAGACAGTAGTTAGTTAAGTTCAGTTTAGTTCAGTCGCCCAGTCATGTCTGACTGTTTGCGACCCCATGGACTGCAGCACACCAGGCCTCCCTGTCCATCACCAACTCCCAGAGTATACTCAAACTCATGTTCATTGAGTTTGTTATGCCATCCAACCATCTCATCCTCTGTCGTCCCCTTCTCCTCCTGCCTTCAATCTTTCCCAGCAATTGGGTCTTTTCAAATGAGTCAGCTCTTCACATCAGGTGGCCAAAGTACTGGAGTTTCAGCTTCAACATCANGCATACAGATTTCTCAAGAGGCAGGTCAGGTGGTCTGGTATTCCCATCTCTTTCAGAATTTTCCACAGTTTCTTGTGATCCACACAGTCAAAGGCTTTGGCATAGTCAATAAAGCAGAAATAGATGTTTTTCTGGAACTCTTTTGCTTTTTTGATGATCCAACAGATGTCAGCAATTTGACCTCTGGATCCTCTGTCATTTCTACAACCAGCTTGAACATTAGGGAGTTCATGGTTTACATGTTAGTTAAGCCTGGCTTGGAGAATTTTGAGTATTACATTACTAGTGTGTGAGAGGATTGCAATTCTGTGGTAGTTTAAGCATTCGTTGGCATTGCCTTTCTTTGGGATTGGAATGTACACTGACCTTTCCCAGTGCTGTGGCCACTGCTGAGTTTTCCAAATTTGCTGGCATATTGAGTATAACACATTCATAGAATCATCTTTTAGAATTTGAAATAGCTCAACTGGAATTTCATAACCTCCTCTAGCTTTGTTCAGTGATGCTTCCGAAGTCCCACCTGACTTCACATTTCAGGATGTCTGGCTCTAGGTGAGTTATTGAAGTGATTGACACCATCGTGATTGAAGGGTGGTGAAGATCTTTTTTGTACAGTTGTTCTGTGTATTCTTGCCACCTCATCTTAATATCTTCTGCTTCTGTTAGGTCCATATCGTTTCTGTCCTTTATTGTGCCCATCTTTTCATGAAATGTTCCTTTGGTATCTCTAANCGTGATTGAAGGGTGGTGAAGATCTTTTTTGTACAGTTGTTCTGTGTATTCTTGCCACCTCATCTTAATATCTTCTGCTTCTGTTAGGTCCATATCGTTTCTGTCCTTTATTGTGCCCATCTTTTCATGAAATGTTCCTTTGGTATCTCTAATTTCTTGAAGAGATCTCTAGTTTTTCCCATTCTATTGTTTTCCTCTATTTCTTTGCACTGATCACTGAGGAAGGCCTTCTTATCTCTCTTTGCTATTCTTTGGAACTCTGCATTCAAATGGGTATATCTTTCCTCTTCTCCTTTGCTTTTCATTTCTCTTCTTTTCAGAGTTATTTGTAAAGCCTTCTCAGACAGCCATTTAGTTTTTTGCATCTCTTTTCCATGGGGATGGTCTTGATCCCTGTCTCCAGTACAATGTCATGAACCTCTGTCCTGATTTTGACAGACATCAGGTACTCTGTCTATCAGATATAGTCCCTTAAATCTATTTTTTCACTTCTACTGTGTAATCATAAGGGATTTGATTTAAGTCATACCTGAATGATCCAGTGGTTTTCCCTACTTTCTTCAATTTAAGTCTGAAATTGCAATAAGGAGTTCATGATCTGAATCAATGATCTTCAAAAACAATGCTTTGGTAGCTCATCTGGTAAAGAATCCACCTGCAATGAAGGAGACCCCAGTGGATTCCTGGGTTGGGAAGATCCTCTGGAGGGAAGGTATGGCAACCCACTCTCTTGCCTGGACAATCCCCATGGACAGAGCAACATAGCCAGGCTATAGTCCATGGGGTCACAAAGAGTCAGACATGATTGAAAGATTAAGCACAGCACAGGACATGCTGAGAAATGTCATATACATTCTCCACCTCTTGAAGATTGCCAATGCATATTAAATACTAAAGGTTATATAAAGTCATTCACTAGGAAAACCTGTCTCGTTTTGTTTAATTCAGTTTCAGAAATTTATTTGGAAACCACATCTCATTGGTAGGAATCTGATTTATATTTTATGGGGTAAGAACTTGCAAAATAGTATGTAAACTCTGTACAAAATATGTTTTTCGTTAGGGCTGGGAACAAGATGTGAATGCCCACTGATACCATAATTATTTCACATTGTTCTGGAGTTCAGCAAAGTAACTGGAGATGACTGAAATAACTGAAGCCCAGAGGCAGGGTTGGGAAGGTATAATACTGGAACAGAAGAAAAAAATCATCATTATTTGTAGATGCTATGATAATCTTTCTTGCAAGCACAATTAATCAGAGAAAATTGTAAAGTAAAATAAAGTTAAAAAAAAAAGAACTAATAGCAGAATTTTAAAAACCTTGTAGCCACAAATGTACAAAATGACCAATAGCACCATCAGGAAAAACAAAATTAGAATTAAAAAAAGCTCTAATATATAGTAGCAACCAACATGAAAAATACTTAAGGAAAAAACTGAATATGAAACTTATGAATGCCCTAAGAAAAATAAGCACCTTATATAAGAATGAATAAGCTGTCTGGATATAGAATTGTAAGTGGTTTTTAAGAAAAATAAGCATTTGAAAAATAAGCAATTTCTATATCCATGATAGATGCTTGCAGAAGTTTATTTCAGATCTAAGGTCTTGTAATCTATGGACAAGTTAAACCCTTTGAGTTAAAGAATCTGATATTATATTAAATATAATATTTATGCTTGCTTTGGAGTCTCTTTTTCCTTTATTGCTATGGTAATTATAATTTGAAATTCTTTTCTTGTTTGAATAATTATTTTTAAACTATTTTAAATCTTCTTCTAGATATCATGGGTTTTTCACCCAGTAAATGAAACTACTGAGCCCACAGTATTTTAATGCATTAATGAAGTGGTTTTCTAAAATGCACAACCATGTAAAGCATAGCAATTAGCTAAAAGTGAAAATTACCACTCTTCTAGGACCCAAGATTGTAGAAACCAGACAAACTAAAGACTCCACTCAGGCCTCAAAAGATCAAATGACAACAATAAACAAACAATTACTAGAAGGATGAGTAAACCAGAATACTTTGTTGAAAACTGTGGTACATCTTTTAAGAACAGATTTCAGACTTTCTTAGTGTCTTCCCTAAAATCTACACAACCAGATTTTAGAACTAACTCTCCATGAGATCATTTTGATAAAAAGCAAGTTGAGTATCTCCTACTTGTGCAGACATATTAAGTTGCTTCAGCCGTGTTCCACTCTTTGCAACCCATGGACTGTAGCCTGCCAGGCTCCTCTGTTCATGGGATTCTCCAGGCAAGAATACTGGAGTGGGTTGCTATTTCCTCCTCCAGGGGATCTCCCCAACCCAGAGATCAAACTGGCTTCTCTTACTTCTTCTGCACTGGCAGGTGGATTCTTCACCACTAGCGCAATCTGAAAATCACATTTGAGCATCTCATAGGCATCGAATATTGTAGCAACCTTACATATTTTAAAGCTTAAAAAAAGAGCCTTCAAGTGAAACCAGATCAATTGCCATAAAATGCAAATTTGCCACAAATTTTTAACTTTTGTTTCACTTACAATATAAGTTTATTGACAGGCCATGTAGAGAATGGGTTTCCTTTTTACCTTAAAAGAAGGAAATCTGAACCTTGCAAGAGTCATGGCCGCATGCTATAAGTAACATTCAAATCCCCGTTCCAGCATCCCTGCCTCGGACCTGGGCTCAAGTCTGTAGCTGCATGTCTGAGACACAGGGTCTAATTAGCAATCTAATGAATTAGATTGAAATGTATTATCATAGGGCTTCCTAGGTGGCACTAATGGTAAAGAACCAACCTGCCAGTGCAGGAGACATAAGAGGCTTGGGTTTGATCCCTGAGTTGGGAAATCACCTGGAGGAGGGCATGGCAACCCACTCCAGTATTCTTGTCTGGGGAATCCCACAGAGGAGCCTGGCAGGCTACAGTCCATGGATCCCAAAGAGTTGGACATAACTGAAGCAACTTAGCACACTGGCATGCAGATCATCATAAAAACAAATAACCTTTCAGTATCATATAATTCATTTGGTGGGGAGTAGAAGTTGGGGAAATAAGGTGGGTGAAGCAGAGAGGGAGGGTGTGAAGAATCAAATTATTTTTCTAGTTCTAATTTTTATGAAAATGTTTTGTGTATGTGTAAACAAACAAGTGCTAATTTTATAATAGGCAAAGTGTAGGTGACACTTCAAAATATGGGATTTGCTCCAACTAAATGTTTATTTCTTGTTACAGGAGACAAAAAGTTTATGATACCATGGCCATATCATTTCTGAACCTTTTTGGTTCCAAAAGCACACATTTGCCTATAAACCATTTTTCCAAAATGGGTTAAACAATGAAGACATTATTTAAAATAAAAGCCATTAATATCAGGACTTTGAAAGTTTAATATACAAACATTTATATATAAATGTATATGATTTTATAGAGTTCCTTCAATACCATCAACCTTTAATCATATTCTGCTTCTAGCTCATCTTAAAGAATTTAAGCTGTTTTAGGAAAATTGTAATGGAACCAGTTCCTAGCAGCATAGTAGAATAAA
Source organism: Neotragus pygmaeus (assembly GCA_006410875.1). NCBI lineage: Eukaryota > Metazoa > Chordata > Mammalia > Artiodactyla > Bovidae > Neotragus > Neotragus pygmaeus. The sequence goes on along the minus strand of SJYV01049284.1, from coordinate 699,037 downwards.
ATTAAGCATTGGCTTTTCATCAGACTTGCATTCAACTCCCTCTCTCATCCTTTCTATCTGTGTACTTCAGCAAAGATTTTTCAACTCTTGACTCTGTTTCTTAACTTGTGCAACTGATTTATTAGTTATCCATGAGCAACCTCTGCATTTGCCCTATGGCAAACCTGAGTAAAAGTCAATACAACTAGTCATCAAAAGTAGAAAAAAATAAAAATAAAACAAAAACACACAGTTTATCTGGACAATGGAAATTTAGTTGAAAATGGTTTGGGAATATGGAAAAGGTTCTCTCCTTCCAGATCTTCAGTTCTTCCAAACAATATACCCTAGACTCTATCTCTCTCTACTTTTTACAAAAATTATTTACTTTTTTATTAGTTGCACTGAGTCTTCATTGCTGCATGTGGGCTTTCCCTCATTGCAGTAAGAAGGGGCTACTGTGTATTTGCAGTACATGGGCTTCTCATTGTGGCACAAGCTCTAGGCACGTGGGCTTCAGTAGTTGTGGCACATGAGCTGCGTTGCCCTGTGGCATGTGTAAGTTTCCCTGACCAGGGACTGAACCCATATCTCCTGCATTGGCAGGCAGACTCTTAACCACTGGACCACCAAGGAAGTCCAATGTATCCCTTTTTTTTTTTTTTTTACAAAACAGTACATTTCTCTGGGTTCCTTCAAGCTTGAATGCTCACATCTACCACTGCCCAGTCCACTAAATACTGTCTAGTTATCAGGATCCATCTTTCTAAGAGGGCTTCCGTGGTTCAGATGGTAAAGAATCTGCCTGCAATGTAGGAGACCTGAGTTCAACCCCTGCATCAAGAAGATCTCTTGGAGAAGGGAATGACAACCCACTCCAGTATTCTTGCCTGGAGAATTCCATGGACAGGGGAGCCTGGTAGGCTATGTCCATGGGGTCACAAAGAGTCAGACACGACTGAGCAACTAACCATTTCACTTTCACTTTTTCACCTTTCTTAGATGAAAGAAGTTTCTCACCTAAGAGATGCATCAATAACAGATCCTGAGATTAATAAATAAAAGTACACATGCACACATTTTCAAGGGGAAATATTTCCAGCATGAGGATCCACATGAGGATTCCCTTCAGAACTTATAAAATACTTCTGTTTGGGCTTTGTGCTTTGCTATTTTTCCGAGAAGATGTTAGGAATAAATATAAATGTGATTCAGAAGCATCATACACTTGTTACCTTCATTTTTTTTTTTTTTCACACAAGTCTGCTTGGTACAAAAATGCTACTTAGAAAATATCAGGAGGTAAAATGTTAGATGCAACTTAAGGACACACAGAGCAAAGGCTTCTGTGTGAGTTGGATCATGTATGTGGAGTATGAATGGTGAATAAAATCATTCTCCATTCATGATGAGAATAATTTCTCAGACCCGAGTTCTCCCACTGTCCCACAGCGGAAATCTAAGTAACAATTGTGACCCATTCTTAAGACTGCACTGCAAGCTTCAAAAGACGACCAAGGCCAGGAAAATTCCATTAATGGTTGTCTGTCTCCTCTGAGTGACAATCAGATAGTCCCAAATCAAACAGCTCAGGCTTTGTTTTTTTAACAAAAGGATATGTTAAACTATTTTAAAATTAATTTCAAAATAGATTCCTGGCTGGATGTTAGGAAGACTGTTCTCAAAAAAATAAAGTGTTATTTGTAGTCTTTTTGGAAAACTAGTTAGGTTTTATGTGTAGTATGAATAGCCACAGATGGCAGTAAAGTGTATAATGTATGCAAAGGGGAATGGTTCCAGGTTGATTCTTTTTTCCCTGAAAAACTTTCTAATATTCCCACATCAATAATGGACCATTATTTAGAAATTGAAGGTGCTAAGTCCAAACACCACAGGACTTGTAGTTATGCTTTGAATGTGTTCTTGCAATTATCCAGCTGCAAGTTAAATGCTGTGTAGCCTATGGCTTCCTAAGCTGAATTCTGACTGTTATTTCTAGCCAGTTGACCTGTGCTCTTGTTTTTGACTACAACATGAGTTCAATCCACAAAAATATCCTGGATGAATGAGATGACATTGCCACCAAATTCTGAGTTCCAACTCTCAAGCTGGAAGTCTAACCTCTAATTTACTCTAGTCCCAGAATGATAGACCTATTATTTAATGAAGCCTCTCTTGGTTGCCTGTCTATCAAATTATTTGTATTCAATGAGACAAAGTTATAAGCCAAAATGCCAATTATCCATTTTTCTAAAATAAAATATCCATGCTAAGAATAACAATCAGTTATTAAAATAGCACTTTCATCTGACATAATATATCTTAACAAGTTCTTTATATTCAGGGATTTTCATTGCTGGACATCTTATCTAATAAAAAGGAAGATGCTTACTTTCTATCTCTTCAGGCTTTGTTCTTTCTATCTCTTCAGGCTTTGTTAGCATTGGGCATAAGCTTTTGAATGTGAAATACTGTTGGAAATAATGAGATAAGTTGGGGAAATCTAGTCTTTAAAAACAGACATTTTTTCTTTTTATTTTTTTGTTGAAGGATAATTGCTTTGCACAATTTTGTTTTCTGTCAAACCTCAACATGAATAAGCCATAGGTATACATATATCCCCTCCCTTTTGAACCTCCCTCCCATCTCCCTCCTCATCCCACCCCTCTAAGTTGATACAGAGCCCTTGTTTGGGTTTCCTGAGCCATACAGCAAATTCCTGTTGGCTATCTATTTTACATATGGCAATGTAAGTTTCCATGTTACTCTTTCTATACATTTCACCTTCTCCTCCCCTCTCCCCATGTCTATAAGTCTCTTCTCTATGTCCTGTTTCTTCATTGAAGTGAAGTGAAGTCTCTCAGTCATGTCCGACTCTTTGCAACCCAATGGACTGTAGTCTACCAGGCTCCTCCCTCCATGGGATTTTCCAGGCAAGAGTATTGGAGTGGGTTGCCATTTCCTTCTCCAGGGGATCTTCCCGACCCAGGGATTAAACCCAGGTCTCCCGCATTCCAGGCAGACGCTTTAACCTCTGAGCCACCAGAGTTTCTTCATTGCTGCCCTGTAAATAAATTCTTCAGTACCATTTTTTCTAGATTCCATATATGTGCATTAGAATACCATATTTATCTTTCTCTTTCTGACTCACTTTACTCTGTATGATAAGTTCTAGGTTCATCCACCTCATCAAGACTAACTCAAATTTGTTCTTTTTTATGGCTGAGTAACATTCCATTGTATATGTGTACCACAACTTCTTTATCCATTCATCTGTCGATGGACATCTACGTTACTTCCATGTCCTAGCTATTGTAAATAGTGCTGCAGTGAAAAATGGGATGCACATGTCTTTTTCAGTTTTGCTTTCCTCAGGGTATATGCCTAGGAGTGGGATTGCTGGGTCATATGGTGGTTTTATTCCTAGTTTTTTAAGGCATCTCTATACTGTCTTCCATACTGGCTATATCAATTTACATTCCCACCAACAGTGCAAGAGTATTCCCTTTTCTGTACACCCTCTCCAGCATTTATTGTTTGTAGACTTTTTCATGATGACCGTTCTGACCGGAGTGAGGTGATATATCTCTTTGCAGTTTTGATTTGCAGTTCTCTAATATGAGCGATGTTGAGCATCTTTTCACATGTTTGTTAGCCATCTGCATGTCTTTGGAGAAATGTTTGTTTAGGTCTTTTCCCCATATTTTGATTGGGTTGTTTGTTTTTCTGGAATTGAGTTGTATGAGCTGCTTGTATAGTTTGAAAGCTAATCCTTTTTCGTTGCTGGACATCTTATCTAATAAAAAAGAAGATATTTACTTTCTATCTATTCAGGCTTTGTTAACATTGGACATAAGCTTTTGAATTTGAAATACTATTAGAAATGATGAGATAAGTAAGGAAAATACAATTTTTAAAAACAGATTAAAAAAAAAAAAAACTACACTTAATGTGCTTCCCAGGTGACTCAGTAGTAAAGAATCCACCTGCTAATGCAGGAGGCATGGCTTTGAGCCCTGGGCCAGGAAGATCCTCTGGAGAAGAAAATGGCAACCCACCCCAGTATTCTTGCCAGGGATCAAACCCAGGTCTCCCACATTGCAGATGGACCCTTTACCAGCTGAGGCACAAGGGAAGCCATATAGCAAGCCCAATAGCAAGGCTTCCCTGATAACTCAGTTGGTAAAGAATCCACCTCCAATGTAGGAGACTCTGGTTTGATTCCTGGGTTGGGAAGATCCCCTGGAGAAGGGA
>SJYV01049284.1:681048-694137 GCA_006410875.1 Neotragus pygmaeus | reverse complement strand
CTTTTTTTTTTTTTTTTACAAAACAGTACATTTCTCTGGGTTCCTTCAAGCTTGAATGCTCACATCTACCACTGCCCAGTCCACTAAATACTGTCTAGTTATCAGGATCCATCTTTCTAAGAGGGCTTCCGTGGTTCAGATGGTAAAGAATCTGCCTGCAATGTAGGAGACCTGAGTTCAACCCCTGCATCAAGAAGATCTCTTGGAGAAGGGAATGACAACCCACTCCAGTATTCTTGCCTGGAGAATTCCATGGACAGGGGAGCCTGGTAGGCTATGTCCATGGGGTCACAAAGAGTCAGACACGACTGAGCAACTAACCATTTCACTTTCACTTTTTCACCTTTCTTAGATGAAAGAAGTTTCTCACCTAAGAGATGCATCAATAACAGATCCTGAGATTAATAAATAAAAGTACACATGCACACATTTTCAAGGGGAAATATTTCCAGCATGAGGATCCACATGAGGATTCCCTTCAGAACTTATAAAATACTTCTGTTTGGGCTTTGTGCTTTGCTATTTTTCCGAGAAGATGTTAGGAATAAATATAAATGTGATTCAGAAGCATCATACACTTGTTACCTTCATTTTTTTTTTTTTTCACACAAGTCTGCTTGGTACAAAAATGCTACTTAGAAAATATCAGGAGGTAAAATGTTAGATGCAACTTAAGGACACACAGAGCAAAGGCTTCTGTGTGAGTTGGATCATGTATGTGGAGTATGAATGGTGAATAAAATCATTCTCCATTCATGATGAGAATAATTTCTCAGACCCGAGTTCTCCCACTGTCCCACAGCGGAAATCTAAGTAACAATTGTGACCCATTCTTAAGACTGCACTGCAAGCTTCAAAAGACGACCAAGGCCAGGAAAATTCCATTAATGGTTGTCTGTCTCCTCTGAGTGACAATCAGATAGTCCCAAATCAAACAGCTCAGGCTTTGTTTTTTTAACAAAAGGATATGTTAAACTATTTTAAAATTAATTTCAAAATAGATTCCTGGCTGGATGTTAGGAAGACTGTTCTCAAAAAAATAAAGTGTTATTTGTAGTCTTTTTGGAAAACTAGTTAGGTTTTATGTGTAGTATGAATAGCCACAGATGGCAGTAAAGTGTATAATGTATGCAAAGGGGAATGGTTCCAGGTTGATTCTTTTTTCCCTGAAAAACTTTCTAATATTCCCACATCAATAATGGACCATTATTTAGAAATTGAAGGTGCTAAGTCCAAACACCACAGGACTTGTAGTTATGCTTTGAATGTGTTCTTGCAATTATCCAGCTGCAAGTTAAATGCTGTGTAGCCTATGGCTTCCTAAGCTGAATTCTGACTGTTATTTCTAGCCAGTTGACCTGTGCTCTTGTTTTTGACTACAACATGAGTTCAATCCACAAAAATATCCTGGATGAATGAGATGACATTGCCACCAAATTCTGAGTTCCAACTCTCAAGCTGGAAGTCTAACCTCTAATTTACTCTAGTCCCAGAATGATAGACCTATTATTTAATGAAGCCTCTCTTGGTTGCCTGTCTATCAAATTATTTGTATTCAATGAGACAAAGTTATAAGCCAAAATGCCAATTATCCATTTTTCTAAAATAAAATATCCATGCTAAGAATAACAATCAGTTATTAAAATAGCACTTTCATCTGACATAATATATCTTAACAAGTTCTTTATATTCAGGGATTTTCATTGCTGGACATCTTATCTAATAAAAAGGAAGATGCTTACTTTCTATCTCTTCAGGCTTTGTTCTTTCTATCTCTTCAGGCTTTGTTAGCATTGGGCATAAGCTTTTGAATGTGAAATACTGTTGGAAATAATGAGATAAGTTGGGGAAATCTAGTCTTTAAAAACAGACATTTTTTCTTTTTATTTTTTTGTTGAAGGATAATTGCTTTGCACAATTTTGTTTTCTGTCAAACCTCAACATGAATAAGCCATAGGTATACATATATCCCCTCCCTTTTGAACCTCCCTCCCATCTCCCTCCTCATCCCACCCCTCTAAGTTGATACAGAGCCCTTGTTTGGGTTTCCTGAGCCATACAGCAAATTCCTGTTGGCTATCTATTTTACATATGGCAATGTAAGTTTCCATGTTACTCTTTCTATACATTTCACCTTCTCCTCCCCTCTCCCCATGTCTATAAGTCTCTTCTCTATGTCCTGTTTCTTCATTGAAGTGAAGTGAAGTCTCTCAGTCATGTCCGACTCTTTGCAACCCAATGGACTGTAGTCTACCAGGCTCCTCCCTCCATGGGATTTTCCAGGCAAGAGTATTGGAGTGGGTTGCCATTTCCTTCTCCAGGGGATCTTCCCGACCCAGGGATTAAACCCAGGTCTCCCGCATTCCAGGCAGACGCTTTAACCTCTGAGCCACCAGAGTTTCTTCATTGCTGCCCTGTAAATAAATTCTTCAGTACCATTTTTTCTAGATTCCATATATGTGCATTAGAATACCATATTTATCTTTCTCTTTCTGACTCACTTTACTCTGTATGATAAGTTCTAGGTTCATCCACCTCATCAAGACTAACTCAAATTTGTTCTTTTTTATGGCTGAGTAACATTCCATTGTATATGTGTACCACAACTTCTTTATCCATTCATCTGTCGATGGACATCTACGTTACTTCCATGTCCTAGCTATTGTAAATAGTGCTGCAGTGAAAAATGGGATGCACATGTCTTTTTCAGTTTTGCTTTCCTCAGGGTATATGCCTAGGAGTGGGATTGCTGGGTCATATGGTGGTTTTATTCCTAGTTTTTTAAGGCATCTCTATACTGTCTTCCATACTGGCTATATCAATTTACATTCCCACCAACAGTGCAAGAGTATTCCCTTTTCTGTACACCCTCTCCAGCATTTATTGTTTGTAGACTTTTTCATGATGACCGTTCTGACCGGAGTGAGGTGATATATCTCTTTGCAGTTTTGATTTGCAGTTCTCTAATATGAGCGATGTTGAGCATCTTTTCACATGTTTGTTAGCCATCTGCATGTCTTTGGAGAAATGTTTGTTTAGGTCTTTTCCCCATATTTTGATTGGGTTGTTTGTTTTTCTGGAATTGAGTTGTATGAGCTGCTTGTATAGTTTGAAAGCTAATCCTTTTTCGTTGCTGGACATCTTATCTAATAAAAAAGAAGATATTTACTTTCTATCTATTCAGGCTTTGTTAACATTGGACATAAGCTTTTGAATTTGAAATACTATTAGAAATGATGAGATAAGTAAGGAAAATACAATTTTTAAAAACAGATTAAAAAAAAAAAAAACTACACTTAATGTGCTTCCCAGGTGACTCAGTAGTAAAGAATCCACCTGCTAATGCAGGAGGCATGGCTTTGAGCCCTGGGCCAGGAAGATCCTCTGGAGAAGAAAATGGCAACCCACCCCAGTATTCTTGCCAGGGATCAAACCCAGGTCTCCCACATTGCAGATGGACCCTTTACCAGCTGAGGCACAAGGGAAGCCATATAGCAAGCCCAATAGCAAGGCTTCCCTGATAACTCAGTTGGTAAAGAATCCACCTCCAATGTAGGAGACTCTGGTTTGATTCCTGGGTTGGGAAGATCCCCTGGAGAAGGGATAGGATACCCATGGCTCAAAGCCATGCCTCCAGTATTCTTGGCCTTCCCTTGTATCTTAGCTGGTACAGAATCTGCCTGCAATGCGGGAGACCTGAGTTGGATCCCTATGTTGGGAAGACCCCCTGGAGAAGGGAAAGGCTACCCACTCCAGCATTCTGGCCTGGAGAATTCCAGGGACTGTATAGTCCATGGGGTCACAAAGGGTTGGACATGACTGAGTGACTTTCACTTTCAACTTCCTTTTGAAATGTCAATACTGCTGAGGTTGAAAATCTCAGGTCCAAAAGAAATCAAGGAATCTTAATAACTGCTTATCAATAGGTCTAATAAAATTAAGCCATACCAATGCTATGAATTTAATCTTTTCTGTGCTCCAAGTTTCACCAATTTTTCACAAATCTACCTTCTTAGAACAATTCTACTTAGAACAATTGTACTTAATGTAGCTCAAGCCCTAACGTCATAGTGTCCCACATTTACATCTCAGTCTTGTGCTAGATTAAGTAGAAAACTTTCCTTCTGATGAAAACTAGATGGAGAAGAGTATGTACTGAAGGGGAAATATGAAATAATAGAGAGGAAATAAGAAGAGACAGGGACAGTTGACTAAAAGTGAGTAAAGTCAATTCCATTGTTATAGGTCAAACATGTATATTCCAAACAGCTTTGTGATTTATTTCTAAAGAATATGCAATCCTGCAAAAGGTTTTGTTAGCTAGTGAATTTACATGTTATCAATATCATAAGCATTACCTACCCATATAACCCATATTCACCCCGCTGGAATAATCACCCAGTCACAGGCTGACATCATCATTTATACTTCAGGCCTTTCACACACAGGGACTGCCTTAGTACAAGAGCTGAAATAACTGTTACCACCACCACCATTTTATTAATCACTTGAAAAGTTCACAGACATTTTTATAATTGGGAATAAAATAATTTGAGGGAGCATAAATAATGTACCATTTTGTTTCTGTATGAAATTGTACTATTGAACTTCCAGGGTAAAGTCCTAAGTTCTTTTTTAATCTAAAGCAACTTATAGGTTCAGCCTCCCCTAGTCTTCCTAGAGGAAAAGTCAAGAGAAAACAGTTTATTTTCCAGACAGGTTTCTATTTCCTTGGCACACAGATTCCTGGCACTGGAGAGCTGTGAAGAACACAGTGGTTTGGGGCTGGCAAGCTCTGAGCATTTCAGTTCCCAGCAGCCGGGCTCCTCTGATGGCTGCCAAAGCCACAAAGCAACACTTCGTCACTGGAGCCAAAACCCCTTGGGAGGGAACTATCCTTCTCTGTGCAAAAACCCAGTATATGCTCCACTAGCTAAAAGGTTGATTACCAGTAGCAGAATCTTTAATAAATCATAGCTAAGTTTTGAAATCTGATGGATGCTAGTGTTATAGAAGTTCACTAGTCAATAAATTATCGATAATGTAGATGCCAGAGAGGAACAGCCATCTCTACTAGTTAACACCAAAGTCCTTCTCATCTAATTCAATAAATTCCTTAAAAAAATTTTTTTTTAATGTGGAGATCAAAGATAATAAGAGCTGCAGATACAGGTAGAAAGAATAATCAGTATTTATTTATATGGAACAACCTTTGTAAAATTCATGTATACTCAACACAGAACTGTTTGTTAGAATATAAGGTGGTTTCTCCATAACAAAATGAAACACAGAAACAAAAGTACCATGAAAACAATATAAATAATAAATCATTTCTAGAAATAATTAGAGCAAAAAAAAAAATAGAGCACAGGGAAATCTATCAAAACCCATTAAAATAAGAATTATACGTAAAACTGATTTTGTATGTAAAGCCTGGATTAAAGGTCAGTATGATATAATGATAGGAAGTGGTAGCAGACCAGTGATGGGAAGAAAGCAAATATCCAGCTGTATTAAATCATTGGCTATTACAAAAAATCAAATTATATACATTCTTAATAAACAGTGCCAAAAAGTTAAGCTGAATGTACAAACAGTATTATGTAAAAACAGAATGGTTTCCTGGTGGCTCAGATGGTAAAGAATCCACCTGCAATGTGGGAGGCCTGGGTTCGATCTCTAGGTTAGGAAGATCCCCTGGAGGAGGGCATGGCAACCCACTCCAATAATCTTGCCTGGAGAATCCCCACGGACAGAGGAGCCTGGCGGGCTACAGTCCACAGGGTCACAAAGAGATTGAGAGACTAAGTACACACATTACACATGCAAAAACAGTACTAAATCATCCAGTAAATAAATGCATTGATATGTTTGGCATTTGATCTTATTTTCATTATTTTCTCAAAGTATGATCATTTTTTTCATTTCCTCTTTGACAGATAAATTCTGTCCAACACAAATGTCTTCCAGAAAAAAAGTAATTAAGATGTGGTTGATGTGTGCCATACTTTCTTAATAGAAAACACTTTTTAACAGGATGAATTAAAAGTGATCTAAAAGGTTAAGTGTAATGAAGTGTGCTAAGATATACTTACCAATTTAAAACATATTTGTGGTAATTAACATTCAAAATAAACATGGAGATCCTGAGCTTGAGAATCCATTATTTCACACTCTCAAATGACACATGGGTCCATGAAAGTAACTGAATCCAAACACAAACTACATAAAGCAAGACACCGTCAGCTGGCATTATTTGAAATGTCTCCTTAAGGAGACTTATTATTTTGTTTTCTATGCTTTCTTATTTTGTTTAACCCTCAGATCAACAAAGTTCCTACTGCATGTAGAATAAACTCCAAACTGTTCACAAGGCTTTAGGCTCCAGTCATAATCAGCCAGCAAACTTAACTTCTGTCAGTTTGTTGACCAGGTCATATTCTCGTCTCAGTCTCAAAATTTGGACTATTCTGTTTCTTTTTGTCCTGGAGTATTTTCCCTCCATGTCCTTTGCTATTTTTGCAGGTACCTTCTCATCAAGTAGGACTTAGCTTAAATGTCAGCTTCTCAAAGAAGTCTTGTCCTGACCAGTCATCCAGCTCAAAGTAAATCCTCTCCATTAGAGCTTTTCATAGCTCACAGTATTGCACCCTCAGAGACACCACCGTAAGTTTACTTATGTGCTTATGAATCCATTTACTCGTTTATTGTCAGTGTCTCCTGTTTGACCCTAAATTTCTTGGAGGAACAGAACAATCTATTTGCCACTGCATCAACAACACAAACAAGCTACCTGCCCAGAGCAGGTGTTAATAAATATTTGAATGCATGAAAACAGACTCAGATGTACTGTAAATATCACACTGGTTATCTGTGATGTTTACTGATAGGGTGGTTTTAACACCATTACCCAACATCAATGTTAAATAGGGTTTTGCTTTATTTAGATTTGTTAGAAAGTAAGTCTTCAATTTTTTTTTTTAAATGCAGTGAATTCTGAGGATTCTCCAACGATGTGGAGATCTCTGGTACTACTGGGATATACAGTTCATGAACTACTTATTGAACTGAGAAACAATATAAAATGTACTCAGTGTCTAAATCACACAAATAAATGTCCTTATGTACATAAGCAATGTGTGCACATATATCAAAACATACCTATAAACAGATGCCCACTCAGCTCTGTGGGACACTGTCTTGATAAAGATATGTGAGGATTTAGCTCCTGAGTTCTCTCCTCTCCTTCACTTTCAAAACTTGCTTTTTTAACCTACATTTTACTGTAACATCCAAGAGGTCTAATATGAAATTTCAGATAAAGTACCATATTGAGTTAGAAGGATTGAATCTAAAACAGACTTGAATCTGTAATAAAAAGGTTATAATAGCTAGAGAATCCAGAATCACAGGATTTTTTTTTTTCCCTTGGTTGAACAGATCAGTTCAGATGGATAAAACATGAAAATAGAAGAGGGATTTGAAAGCAAGACAAATAAAAACTAACAATACTGTAGGATTGTTAATCTACACATAAGACTATAAAACAATTTTAACCTTCACATTTAAGAAAAGAAAAAGGTTGCTTGTATATCTTTGAGATTAGTTGTTTTTCAGTTGCTTCATTTGCTATTATTTTCTCCCATTCAGAAGGCTGTCTTTTCACCTTGCTTATATTTTCCTTTGTTGTCCAGAAGCTTTTAATTTTAATTAAATCACATTTGTTTATTGTTGCTTTTATTTCCAGTATTCTGGGAGGTGGATCATAGAGGATCCTGCTGTGATTTATGTCGGAGAGTGTTTTGCTTATGTTCTNGAATACTGATTCCAAAATTAAGTGTAACAGGATGAGCTAAATAAAGAAAAAGCATTAAGATAAAATTCATTCAGCGATGAAGTTCCAACAAAATTTTACCAGTATAATAATCACTTGTAAAAATTCACAATAAATTCAGGATACTTTAATAATTATAATGAAAACCCAATCCATAAAAAATATAATACTCAGAACCATATGAATATGATCCACTTTTACAAATTACTTATAATTTCCATACATATTTTCACTGCTAAGTTATATGATTGGGCCATCAACTAAAAGTTTTCCAAACACTATATTAAAGTAGCATATAATTCTGCATGGGAACAGAATGGAAATAATTTCAAAGGAAAAAGGAACAATGTAAAATTTCAGATTCAGGAATTTCTTCATGTATTTTTTTTAAATGGAGAGAAAGTATCAAATAATTTGGATAACTTTTAAAAGAAATCAGCAAGAGCTTTATTTCTAAATACTATTATTTTCTGTGTTGAAACTTCTATCTTTTGCAATAATTTAAACTTACAATGAAAAATTTTAAAGTCAACTCCAAAAATGTGCAAGAGGGTACATGGTATTTCAAATGTTTGAGAACCTCTGTTCCTGATGAGATTTATTCTATTCAGAGCACACAGTAGCTTTCTAAATGTTTTAAAACTTTGTTAGTACCAACTGGTTTATTTATTTTGAACTTGATTTAAAAAATACCCTTTATTATGTTTAGCAAAGAATGAGGCAGTCTATTGACTATGCCCAAGCCTTTGACTGTGTGGATCACAATAAACTGTGGAAAATTCTGAAAGGGATGGGAATACCAGACCACCNTTTTTTTTTTTTTTTTCCGTCGAGAAAATGAGAAAAGCCTCTATCTCTCTGCAGAGTCTACTGGGAAGATCTTTATTCTGATTCTTGTTAGAATTGTTTATCACCCTGACAGGCCAGACTCGGACGAGATAAAGGCTGCGCTCCATCACGGGGCCTGACAGTGGTAGGACATGCAGAGAAATGAAAGGAGTGGGAGAAAATATTATTAATAGATGCCGACTTGCTTTGCCTGCATGGCACGTCAGGGAAGGGAGAGGGGAGCCGTGGCTTGATTGCAGGCCTATGAAGTTCTGTCCAAAAAAGAAGCTATTTTTCATTAAGTGATAGAAGGGCCTTTTTCATGTTCTTTCCTGAGGAGCTGATAACTTATGCAGTTTATTCTAACCCTGCTGATTTCTGTCAGGGGAAGAAAACTCCTGAAAGATGGCTCCGACTTGTCCTTTTCAGGAAAGGAGGCTGGTTTGACAGACACACCAGCAAGGCCGGGGGGCCCGGGCTGGACAGGCACAAGGCCCTGAGTCTGGCTGGGTGTGTTGGATGAGTCTAGGATGGATGGGAAAGGGAAAGAAAGGCTAAACTCAAAGTGCTTTCAGCCTGTAAGGGGGCTCTCTCTGCCTCGTAAATATAGGACTTTGGCATGGAGGGTCTGTGTATGGATTCTCTTCCTAAAAGTACACACTGGTACTCATTTATGTGGTTCCTTTCCTAGTCACATGGCTATTAACTATTGTATGAAGAATCTCACCCGATGGCTCAGCAGGTAAAGAAACTGCCTGCAATGCAGGAGACACAGGAGACGCAGGTTTGATCTCAGGGTGGGGAAAATTCCCAGGAGGAGGGTATGGCAACCCACTCCAATATTCTTGCCTGGAAATCCCATGGCCAGAGGAGCCTGGCGGGCTATAGTCCAGTATCACAAAGGGTCATACATGACTGAGTGACTCAGTAAGCTACAAGAGGCAGCCCAGGCTCCTATAACAGTACCACAGGCTGCAAGCCTTGAGAAACAAGCTTACTGTGTGTTTTTATTTACTGTCTCACGGCTCTGGGGGCTGGAAGTCTGAGACCCAGGTGGCGGCAGGGTTGGTTTCTCTGAAGGCCTCTCTCCTTGGCGTGCAGACAGCTACCTTCTCCCTGTGTGTTCACATTATCTTTTCCACGTGTGTGCACACCCTACTCTCTTCCCCTCATCTTATTGCATAGGGCCCCACTCTCACAACCTCATTAGCCTTCAGTTTAGTTCAGTCGCTCAGTCGTGTCTGACTCTTTGCGACCTCATTAGCCTTAATCCCCTCCTTAAAGACCCTGGCTCCAAATGTAGTCACCTTTTGAAATAGTGAGAGTTATGGGGCTTCCCAGGTGGCTGAGTGATAAAGAATCTGCCTGCCGATGCAGGAGACTAAGGTTCAATCCCTGAGTCAGGAAGATCCCCCTGGAAGAGGGCATGGAAACCCACCCCAGTACTCTTCCCTGGGAAATCCCGTGGACAGAGGAGCCTGGTAGGCTCTAATCCATGGGGTTGAAAAGAATTGGACGTGACTGAGTGACTAAATGAAAAGAGGACTTCAATATACAGATTTGAGTATATTGTGCATATTCAATATACAATTGAATCCATAACATCTAATAGCAATTGCTTCCATTTTAGCTTTGGTGGATTCAGGCGCAGAATCTGTGCAGGACATGATGCCCATACAGTCTTTATTGTCCTTAAGGAAATGCTTTCTTTTAGGTAAGGAGGGTTTCTACAGATCTCTGTGCTGATGCATCTGGGAGTAGAATGCTGGCCTCTGACTTCTGGAGGAAAGCTGGCCTCTGACTTCCGGAGGAAAGCACTACCTTCTGGATGAAGCAGCCGAGGTGGGAGGAGATGCTGACACAGGGCTCTGGGAGATGATGCACCCAGTTCCTGAACCAGGCAGCTGAGTGCCCCAGGACAAGTGACGTAAGACTCTGTGCCTATGTTTCCTCTCCTGTAGAAATGACAGCATTTCTACTGCTCCCCAAACTGAATGAGGTCTGAATGAGATGAGGAATATGCAGACGCCTTCACTTAGGCTTTCCTGATAGCTTAGTTGGTAAAGAATCCGCCTGCAATTCAGGAGACCCCGGTTCGATTCCTGGGTAGGGAAGATCCCCTGGAGAAGGGAAAGGCTACCCACTGCAGTGTTCTGGCCTGCAGAATTCCATGAACTGCATAGTCCATGGGCTCGCACAGAATCCAACGCAATTGAGTGATTTTCACTTTCAGTTAGGCTGGAGTGCCATCCAAGTATAAGGGTTGATCACCGTTGCTGAAGGATGGCCCTATGGCGGGTGTTCCCTCCTGCGCATTCCTGAGAGTCTGGGCGTGTGGTTGTCCAGTCATATGCTAGAAAAGTTCTGTCCCCCCACCCCCGATTGAGGGAGCAGTTGAGCTCTCTTTGTAAGCTGAGTTCTGACCCTGAATTTCTTCTGTCAGTCACCTGATAGCCAGAAGCCTGGCCAAGGGCTCTGTGAAGGCTCAGCTGGAACATCTCAACAATACCAGGGAACTGCTGGAATGTTTTAACTTTTACAGTTTTCAGTGAAGGCTGGGGAAACAAACTTGATTAAACCGGAGGAAAGTGATGTGATATATCTCTGTAGGGTCTCTATAGGATCCTTGGGAAAGCCAACAGCCTTGAGTATCTGGGAATAGGCTTGGCCATAGAAAGAGGTGGCTCTTGTGCTTTATCTGTATCATTAACTACATTAGACCATGACCCTTTTATCTTTAGGGTCCTTTTGTATAGAACGGAAATGATAATACTAGACAGAGTTGTGTTCAATAAAGTATTTTCATTGCTTGGCATAGCCCCTAAAGTACAATAAATACTCAGTTTATAATAACCATAATGTTATTGCTGCTATTGGTGATAATGAAAATGATGATGTTGACAGAGATGGTTGTTTCTTTGATAAGTACACAGCTCTTAACTTGTGGCACGCACTGTTCTTGCTTAAGTTCATCTAGTACTCCAGCAACCTTAAGGAGTAGTTATCATTATCATCCTCATTTTAAAGATGAGGACCTTTATGCTTAAGAAAGGTTGGTAAGCTGGTCCAAGGTCCCATGATCAGAAAGAGACTCTTTGACCAGCCAAGATGATAGTGGTGTTCATCGGAGAGTTGTGGAAGGTCTTTTATCCTACTATGTGAAGGAGGTACCCAAGCGAAGGGTTAAAGAATCAATAGCAATGACCAAATGGCCAAATGGCCAAATGGTCTGAGCAGGGTTAGTAGGATCTAAGTAGTGTGTGCTTACTCTAGCATTGAGGTATCAAATGTAACTAAAGGGGAAGGACTACAGTTCTTGGCTCACTGGGGACAAAGCCATGGGGTGAGTCAGACATATTGGTAGAAACCATTTCAGCCCTTGTTGACATAGCAGCTGCTGGATGAGAAAGGGAATCAAAAAGAACTGAAGGATCACATGTGTGAAGGATCCCAGTCAGAGAGATTAAATGGTTCCTGTAGGGCTTACAGAAATTTCTTGCTCATACTTCAAGCAACAAGCTAAAAGCACCTTCTCAGTGATGTCTTCCCTAATGTTCCCAGCATAGGAGAATGTCTCCAGCATAAGTGCCATGGCACAATGGAGCCGTGTATTTATTGATCTTGTGTCTTGTATCCTTTATTCTTACCTTGGACCATTGGAGACTCTGCAGAACCCAGAGCTTTGTCTGACATTGAGATGGCATTTTTTGAACAGAACCATGGAAAATAAACAATCTATGAATTCCAAATACACTGATTATGAATCCTAAACCGTTGGGATGAAAGAGTCATATCACTTTCTAACACCACACACAAAAATAAACTCAAAATGGATTAAAGATCTAAACGTAAGACCAGACACTATAAAACTCCTAGAGGAGAACATAGGCAAAACACTCTCTGACATAAATCGCAGTAGGATCCTCTATGATCCACCTCCCAGAATACTGGAAATAAAAGCAAAAATAAACAAATGGGATCTAACTAAAATTAAAAGCTTCTGCACAACAAAGGAAACTATAAGTAAGGTGAAAAGACAGCCTTCTGAATGGGAGAAAACAATAGCAAATGAAGCAACTGACAAACAACTAATCTCAAAAATATACAAGCAACTTAGGCAGCTCAAGTCCAGAAAAATAAAAGACCCAATCAAAAAATGGGCCAAAAAACTCAATAGGCATTTCTCCAAAGAAGACATACGGATGGCTAACAAACACATGAAAAGATGCTCAACATCACTCATCATCAGAGAAATGCAAATCAAGACCACAATGAGGTATCATTTCACACCAGTCAGAATGGCTGTGATCCAAAAGTCTATAAGCAATAAATGCTGGAGAGGATGTGGAGAAAAGGGAACTCTCTTACACTGTTGGTGGGAATGCAAACTAGTACAGCCACTATGGAAAACAGTGTGGAGATTCCTT
>SJYV01049284.1:621005-680990 GCA_006410875.1 Neotragus pygmaeus | reverse complement strand
GGATGTGGAGAAAAGGGAACCCTCTTACACTGCTGGTGGGAATGCAAATTAGTACAGCCACTATGGAGAACAGTGTGGAGATTCCTTTAAAAATTGCAAATAGAACTGCCTTATGACCCAGCAATCCCACTGCTGGGCATACACACTGAGGAAACCAGAATTGAAAGAGACACATGTACCCCAATGTTCATTGCAGCACTGTTTATAATAGCCAGGACATGGAAACAACCCAGATGTCCATCAGCAGATGAATGGATAAGCAAGCTGTAGTACATATACACAATGGAGTATTACTCAGCTATTAAAAAGAATAAATTTGAATCAGTTCTAATGAGATGGATGAAACTGGAGCCGATTATAGAGAGTGAAGTAAGCCAGAAAGAAAAACACCAATACAGTATACTAACACATATATATGGAATTTAGAAAGATGGCAATGATGACCCTGTATGCAAGACAGCAAAAGAGACACAGATGTGTAGAGCAGACTTTTGGACTCTGAGGGAGAGGTAGAGGGTGGGAAGATTTGGGAGAATGGCATTGAAACATGTATACTATCATGTAAGAAAAGAATCGCCAGTCTATGTTCGATGCAGGATGCAGGATGCTTGGAGCTAGTGCACCGGGATGATCTGGAGGGATGATGTGGGGTGGGAGGTGGGAGGGGGATTCATGTTTGGGAGCTCATGTACACCCGTGGTGTATTCATGTCAATGTATGCCAAAACCAATACAGTATTGTAAAGTAAAATTAAGTAAAAATTAAAATTAAAAAAAAAGAAAAGAAAAAGGCAGATTTTAAGTATTGTTTGAAAGGGTATAAAGTATAATATTCAATTGCAGTTTTAATGATTATTAATCAGTGAGTTTTATGAAAGCAAGGTAATTGTTTTGTTCTTTGTATAGCTCCAGCATCTGAAATAGTGTCTGACATCTAGTAGCAAACAGTAAATATTTGTTAAATGAATAATAACAATAATAGCAACTTCTATTAACACTCTGTCAAATATTGTGCTAAACAGCTCATAAATAATAGACCAATTAACTATCCCATCAACCTTAGGAGGAAGGTGTATCATTACCATTTTATAAATGAACTAAAATAATTCAAATAATTTTTTTCCAGGATCTGAGAGAAAAGCTAGCATTCATATCCAGGACTAGTTGGCTAGAGTCTGCCTTCCTACCCACCGTACTAAACAGGTTTGTGTGACTTTCAGAACTGTATGGAGGAGAAATGCAACCGCATTTAAAAGGATTTGCAGGAAAAGAATCAGAATGTAAGATGAACTACCGAGCTGGAGAGCAGGGCCCGTTTCTGTGCAATCGGTTCATGGAAGCTGCAAGTACAACGCTACAGAATATCACAGAGGGGGCTGAAGGCAGGACTGCGGTAGGAAACGGAGCCCAGAACAAATAGACAGCAAATAAATGAAAAGCTCGTTCCTTTCCATGGTAACACTGTACCTCTAGCCACAACACTGTCAGTGTTGTCGGAAGAACCTTATAGAAATGAGGCAGACCCTGTTTGTCAAAAGAGCAATAATGAAAAAATAAAGTCCTGTGGTGCTTTTTCTCTATCGGCCCTGCTTATAAATTCATAGCACAGCATGGAGGTTATTAAAATCCCATATGTGAGAACCACACACAGCACAAAGAGATATGAACTGGCGTTCCATGGAGATAATGCTATCTAATGGGCAAAACAAGTAGTAGGGTTTCATTTTCATTCTGAGTACATTTGAAAAGTGCTCAGCATCCAACTACTGCACATGGATAGCTGACCGTCCGAAGACCATTTCTCCCCTTCTTTCCTATGGATTAATAAGTGGGATATAAAGAGAAGGGTTGTTATTTGCCCAAGTCTGGATATTCCCATGACATTTTTTCTTTGCTTGCAACTGTTTGAAATACAGTGGATTAAAAGTGTCTCCAGTTGCCTTGGCACAAAAGGGAAGCCGAACAACCTTCCCCTGCTCCCTGCATAGCATTAGGCAGGCCCAGAAGTCTGAAGGAACTCATCATTTCTGGTCCAGAGAGCATGAAAGACTCCTCTGGAGACCCAGCACAGGCTAGCTTACATGAAGTTATTTGGTGCTCATTTGTTCACAGGTTTATTTGTTTGTTTGGTGAGAAAAGGCTATTAAAAGTCTTATTAGGGGAAATCAAATATGGCTCATAGAGGCAAAATATATTCTATGTGCTCTGGCAATCAAAGTTGAAAGCAGCATCTTACAAAAAAGCTAATTTTGAGAATATCCTATGACCTTAATCATCAGAAAACTTATATCTGAAGTTTTCCAAGTATTAATAACTTAGTGCTAGAATTTAATTAAGACAAACTAATAGCTTCATTTTTAATTCATTTACTAAGTGAAAGTGAAGTTAGTCGTGTCCGACTCTTTGCGACCCCATGGTCTGTAGCTTATCAGGCTCCTCCGTCCATGGGATTTTCCAGGCAAGAGTGCTGGAGTGGATTGCCATTTCCTTCTCCAGGAGATCTTCCCAACCCAGGAATCGAACCCGGGTCTCCTGCACTGCAGGCAGACGCTTTACCATCTGAAAGACAAACTAATAGCTTCATTTTTAATTCATTTACTAAGAAATCTAATATTCAAAAGCAGGTAACTTCATGGCCATAAACACTTGGACCAGGGTATGGGTAGAAGACAATACTTTATGGAGCCAGGAAGTTTGAAATTAAATTAGAATATAAAGCAATTCTACATACTTTCCAAATAACTGGAAGCAGCTCTTTTGCCCCTTTCCTGTTTACCCATTTGTATTTCACTCTAACCTTAAAAACCTAACTATAGGGATAAGATCACTAATCAGCTGAAACTAACTCCTGACTTATGCTTTCCTGAATGAACACCATGCCTTGCCTAATCTGTCAGTTCTTTTCCTAGATAAAAAGAATGAAGAATTAAGTAGTGAAACAATGATTGGCTCTCTACTCTGAATGGGCTTCCCTGGTGTCTCAGATGGTAAAGAATCTGCCTGCAATGCAGGAGACCCAGGTTCGATCCCAGAGTTGGGAAGATCCCCTGGAGAATAGAATAGCTACCCACTCCAGGATTTTTGCCTGGAGATTTTCCACGAACTGCCGGACTACAGTCCGTGGGGTTGCAAAGAGTTGGACACCACTGAGTGACTCATACTTTACTTTCATTACTCCCACCAGTCCCCTAAAGAATCCTGCAGGTAGAACACCTGGGCAAGATAACACCTGAAAAGTGAGTCAACCAGTCTGTATGCAATGGAGAATGATGCAGAACCCAGCCTCCTGTCTCAATGATTCACTGAGATTCTTCCCCCCATTTTCCCCTTTGAAAAATGTCATGGCTAAGCAGAATCTTTGGAGCTGCTCTCCTGACACAAGTCCACCTCCTCCTCAGACTGCCAGCTTTTCTGAGTAGAACACCTTTCCTTTCTGCTGATATTTGCCTCTAAAATTATTGGCTTTTGAACACTGAGCAGCTAGACCTGAGTTCGCTAACATAATCAAAATTCCCAAAGCATCCAAACAGAATCTAAAACAAAAATTTGAAAAGTATGGATAAGGGGATATAAAAGATAGGAAATGAACTAAAATGTGAAGGGTTTCTGAGACAGAACATCATTCATTCACTGAGGAACTACATAATGAGTCTTTGTAATGTTCCATGCCCTGGGGGATTCTGTCACGAAGCTCACAGTAACTGCTAACAGGGAAGGTAGAATTCTAGAATGCTTCCTGCAGCCTTAGAAATATGTTAGTTTTTAAAAATATTTAAATGGCTTGCCTGTTGACCTAAATTTTCTTCAAGGAAACCCCGAGCCCCAATGTAAAAACTCATTGCTGAGTTGATGGTTTTAAATGAGGAGCAAAAAATGTAGGAGCCACGGTGTGATAATCATCTCCAGCCTGGGAAGTAGAAGAAAAGAAAAATCTCACCTGAGAACAAGAAGAATTCAGAAAGATGAAAGGCCATTCTAGAGAGAGGTTGAGGCTAAACTGAACTATAGTGTGGGAGAGTGAAAATGTTGGGTCCTAAAAGTGGGAGCATCCTTAAATAAAGCTTCTGTATCAAACCTCTTAAATTTCCTAAAAACCTCTACTGACTTATGTCAACCATCTAACTACTACATCTGAAAAGATGGGATGTTCTTGTACTGATGATTTAGGAAAATATTCCTCGCTTTCAAGAAGCCTTTACATAGGTGCTATTCTCTTACTGGATATCTGGAGACAAGAATGTAGAAAAACTGGAAGGAATAAAAATCTCATTGCTAGCATTGAGGAGGCCTGGTTTCTAGGTTCATCTCTAACAGCAATAGTTAAGAAATTATTAGGGAAATCACTTTCTCTCTGTTATCTCCTATGCCAATTGCAGATAATAGCCCCTCCCTATCCATACTAAGGGTTACCAGGAGAATAAAATGGACTTTAAGAAAGAGGGAAATGAAATATTTGGAAAGCTCACAGCTCATTTTCATAAATCAGGTCAGCTTGGTTTTAGACTCTTGGCTAAGAGTAATTAAGAAAATAACATCTACAATGATAACTGCTGTTTACTGAGTATTTAATATATATACCAGACACATATCTCATTTAATCCCTACAACAACCCTGTGGGGTTCCTATAATCACTGCCCATATATTACAAATGAGGGAGCTGAGGCCCTGATAAATTAAATGCTTTATGAAAATTCACATATCTGATAAATTCAAATCTATCTGACTCCAAAGTCTATGAGTTAAACCACTCAACTAGTTCTTACCACCTCTGAATATTCAATTCAGTTCAAGACTTGATGCTTTTGAACTATGGTGTTGGAGAAGATTCTTGAGAGTCCCTTGGACTGCAAGGAGATCCAACCGGTCAATTCTGAAGGAGATCAGCCCTGGGATTTCTTTGGAAGGACTGATGCTAAAGCTGAAACTCCAGTACTTTGGCCACCTCATGCTAAGAATGGACTCATTGGAAAAGACTCTGATGCTGGGAGGGACTGGAGGCAGGAGGAGAAGGGGACAACAGAGGATGAGATGGCTGGATGGCATCACTGACTCGATGGACATAAGTCTGAGTGAACTCCAGGAGATGGTGATGGACAGGGAGGCCTGGAGTTCTGCGATTCATGGGGTCGCAAAGAATGGGACATGACTGAGCGACTGAAATGAACTGAACTGAACTGAATTCAATTAAAACCACAAACTTTTTTTTTTCCAAATACATACATTCTCAGCATTCAGGAATCTGACACATTTGCAGAAACTGATATATGGATGCCATTGCTGTAAGTTTCCAACTTACTTAGCCATGAGTTCTTAGCAGTGGACATAAGGTAAGTGCTTCAGGAAGGGACTGCACTTACTGTTTGGGTCCCCAAGCTGCTCTTGACACTCTCCTGGGTTATAGAGTCCTGCCAGGATTAAGAAAACAAGTTCTTCTCATCTTATTCTTAACACTTAGGCTAATTTATGCCGCTCTATTTAAGCATCTGGTTCATGAGCCAACCTTGTCATCAGTATAAGTTCATCCTCATCCATAGACAGAAAACAGAGTCAGTTCCCAAAATAACTATGCCTCTAGCTTTCTGGAAATCCCAGCTTCCTGACTGCTGAGTACAGTTCTAGGTATTAGATGGACTTAAAACAAATATAAAGAACAGTCAAATCCCCCAAGGTAATAATAGTGACAATCACAGACTTTTATAGAGTGCTTACTCTTGTGCCAGACACTGTTTGAAATAATTATTGACTCTTTTAATTCTCAAAACAGCACTCTGACATAGGTATTACTGCTACCATGATTTTACAGTAAAGAAACTAAGACACAGAGAGTTCAAGTGATTTGTCCAAGTACTAAACTGAGATTTAAACCAAATAGTCTGTCTCCAGGGCTTTCTCTTTAACCACTACATCATGCTGCCCCAAGGATCTGAGACAAATAATACCATTAGCCGCTATGTTTATTTCCATAATAAATAATAAATGAAAATGCTAATGGGGTTTTTAAAAAGTAAGACATTTTATTAGATGGAGGAGGATTCATGAAAAATACAGAACTGGAACCCAAGAAATTTCCTGTTTGTAATGTTTGCCGTTTTCAAGGAGAAGGCACTTCATTTTCTTATCTTGAGGTTTTTTTTTGTTTGGGGGGAGTTTTATTAAAAGACACATTTAATGAAGTACTGTGTGTGTGTGTGTGTGTGTGTATAGTAAGAAAAGAAAACACTATTCTGACATATCATTATAGCTTATTTTACCTGTTTTGGACTTTATAGACTTTCCTGATAGCTCAATTGGTAAAGAATCTGCCTGCAATGAAGGAGACCTAGATTCAATCCCTGGCTTGGGAAGATCCCCTGGAAATGGGAAAGGCTACCCACATCAGTATGCTGGCCTAGAGAATTCCATGGACTGTATAGTCCTTGGGGTCGTGAAGGGTCAGATATGACTGAGTGACTTTCACTTGGAATTTATAAATGGAATCACATGTGATATGTTTATTTTGTGTCTGACTTGGTTTGCTCATCATTGCATCTACAAGACTCATTTTGTGTACATAGAGCAGTGTTTCATTCATTATCCCATTGTATAAATATATGACATAATTTTTTCATTTTAATGTTGATAGACAAAGGGTTATTTTATGCTTCATGAACATTATTGCACATTTCCCTTCCTACCAAAAGTACACACTTGTGTTATATATCCAGGAATGGAATTACTGGGTCATAGTATATATGTGGACTTCACTGGTAGCTCAGCTGATAAAGAATCCACCTGCAATGCAGGAGACCCTGGTTCAGTTCCTGGGTTGAGAATATCCACGACAGAAGGGATAGGCCACCCACTCCAGTATTCTTATGCTTCCCTGATGGCTCAGATGGTAAAGAATCCTCCTGCAATGCAGGAGACCTGAGTTTGATCCCTGAGTTGGGAAGACCCGCTGGAGGAGAGCATGACAAACCACTCCAGTATTCTTACCTGGAGAATACCCATGAACAGAGGTGCCTGGTGGGCCACAGTCCATGGGGTTGAAAAGAGCTGGACTCAACTGAGCAACTAAGCACAACATAAGATATATGCATGTTCTTGGTATCTTTTTGCTATGATTTGTAGCCTAATTCTACTGTGATCAGAGGAAATACTACATGTAACTTCAATGCACTGAATTTTTTGAAGATTTACTTTATTAATTGGTGTATAATCAATTTTATCATCCATGTCATATTTATGTGAAAATGTGTATTTTGCAGCTTTGGGATGTAGAGTTTTATATATGTTATTTAAGTTAAATCTGTTAACTGTGTTTTCAAATATAATATATTCTTAGTCATATTTTTGTCTGCTAATGCCAAAAATTAAAGACAGAGTAAGATTTATTAAAATCTTCAACTATGATTGTCAGATTGTCCACTTCTAAGTTCTTTCAGTTTTTGCTTCAAACGTTTTGTGTTATTATATACATATCTTTTAAGATTCTTGAAATTCCTTTCAAATTCCATTTCATTTCAAATTCTTGGAATTCCATTTCATCACCATATAATGGCTTCTTTCATTTTCAGTATGATTTAATTTCCTTAAAATCTACAGCATCTATTATCAGTATACATATACCAGCTTCCTTTTGATAAGTGCTTGCATGGTTTATCTTTTGCAATCTTGATTCCAACTTGTGCTTCATCCAGCCCAGCATTTCGCGTGATGTAGTCTGCATAGAAGTTAAATAAGCAGGGTGACAATATACAACCTTGACATACTCCGTTCCCAATTTTGAACCAGTCCGCTGTTCCATGTCCAATTCGAACTGTTGCTTCTTGCTGCAATTTCTCCTTTGCCCTTAGACATGGGGTATCTTTTTTTGGTTGGTTCCAACAATCTCCTGTCATTGATTGTTCAGCAGCTAGTTGAATTTTGGTGTTCTCATAGGAGAAGATGAGTACATGTCCTTCTATTGTACCGTCAGCCAAGTTAATCATCAGTAATCTGTAGTATATCACTGTCTGAAATTCAGTTATTTGGTCTTATTTCCTGACATACCTGGACATGTCCATTGACTATTGTACATTTAAGGATGTTAAAGCTTCGGATGATATCTTCCTACACAGAGGACTTCACTTTCTTCTGTAAGACAGTAAAGAAATATTATCTTGATCCTATTCTTTTAGAATCTAGGTATTCTTAGTCTCAACTGGGAGTTTTCCATTTTTACCAGGGCCCTTCTTCTTTGGGGATTTTGTTCCGAACTCTAATTTCTGCCCTTAAATTCTATGGAATGCTTAAATCCCTGTTTGTACTTTTGGTCTCTTAACTGCAGCATTCTTCTTGGCTTCTCAATTTTTCACTCTGCATGTGCATAGTTCAGAAGTCCACCAATTCCTAGGGAAAGTTGCATGCAGAATGCTGGCTCAGCTGTCTCTGAGTTCCTTTTTCTGTGACATCTTGGTCCTGCATATTATGGCTATCTTAGTACTCCTGAATATGAATTTTTCTCTCCTAGTTCCACTGACAGAGAAGGCAATGGTACCCCACTCCAGTACTCTTGCCTGGAAAATCCCATGGACGGAGGAGCCTGGTAGGCTGCAGTCCATGGGGTCCCTAAGAGTCAGACACAACTGAGCGACTTCACTTTCAGTTTTCCCTTTCATACTTTGGAGAAGGAAATGGTAACCCGCTCCAGTGTTCTTGCCTGGAGAATGCCAGGGATGGTGGAGCCTGATGGGCTGCACCAAGTCGGACACGGCTGAAGTGACTTAGCAGCAGCAGCAGTTCCACTGAAATTCCTGTGAGATCTAGGGCACTACTTTTTCTTCGATTCTATGTCCCTTTTATGTATTGCAAGTGCATCAAAAGGGGGGAACAAAGCCACAGAAAAGACCCTGCTCACTTTCCTTTTTTTCATTTGTCTTGAGCCCTCAAATTCTGGCCCCTTTAGGTGTGCTCTGAAGCCTTCAAACAGTAATTGACCCAGATTCTTAGTGGAAGGATAAGTCTGATACGAGCTACTCCTGTAAGCAGTCTGCTTACAGGATTAAATACTGTAGAAAATAGTTAACATCACTAAATAATAGTAAATATTTAATCCATATTACTGTTGTTGTTATCCCTTTGTTGTTGTTCAGTTGGTAAATCTTCCTGGACTCTTTGCAACCCCATGGATTATTATAGCATGCCATGCTCTTCTTTCCTCCACTGTCTCATGGAGTTTGTTCAAATTTATGTCCATTGAGTCAGTGATACTATCTAACCACCTCCTCCTCTGCCACCCTCTTCTCCTTTTCCCTTCAATCTTTCTCAGCATCAGGATCTTTTCCAGTGAGTCAGCTCTTCACCTCAGCTGCCAAATTATTGGAGCTTCAGCTTCAACAACAGAGATTCCAATGAATATTCAGGACTGATTTCCTTTAGGATTGACTGGTTTGATCTCGTTTCTGTCCAAGAGACTCTCAGTACCATAATTCAAAAGCATCAGTTCTTCAGTGCTCAGACTTCTTTATGGACCAGCTCTCACATCTGTACATGACTACTGGAAAAACCGTATCTCTGACTATATGGATATTGTCAGCAAAGTGATGTCTCTGCTTTTTAACACACTGTTTAGGTTTGTCATAGCTTTCCTTCCAAGGAGTAAGCATTTTTTAATTTCATGGCTTGCAGTCACTATCCGCAGTGATTTTGGAGCCCCAGAAAATAAAAGCTGTCACTGCTTCCATTTTTTCCCTTTCTATTTGTCATGAAGTGGTGGGACCAGATGCCATGATCTTAGTTTTTTGAACGTGTTTCAAGCCAGTTCTCTTCTTCTGCCCTCATCAAAAGGCTTTTTAGTTCCTCTTCACTTTCTGCCATTAGAGTAGTATCATCCACATATATGAAGTTGTTGATATTTCTCCCAGCAATCTTGACTCCAGCTTGGGATTCATCCAGTTCAGCATTTCACATGATGTGCTCTACATAGAAGTAAAATAAGCAGGGTAACAATATACAGCCTTGTCATACTCCTTTACCAATTTTGAACCAGTCTGTTATTCCCTGTCTGGTTCTAACTGTTGCTTCCTGACCCACATACAGGTTTCTCAGAAGACAGGTAAGATGGTTTGGTACTCCCATCTCTTTAAGAATTTTCCACAGTTTGTTGTGATTCACACTGTCAAGAGTTCTACATATTAGCTATTGTTTATTTCAGGGGCATCTTTTAGTTAATGTTCCTGGGAACTCTTACTCCAAACTTCCAATTCCATGTGCTTTTATTTCAACACTTGTCCCCGGCATTGCAAGTGCATATATATTGCCTTAGGTTACATAATATCAGATTTTCCTGGTGCCTGGTAACCTTGTATCACCATAAAATGTCCTATGAAGTCTTTTAAAATTTGATAAAGGGGAGTATGTTTGCGTGGTGTTTGGTTTTACTTTTGGTTTTAGTAGCCCAAACTATTTTCAAATAAATTTTACATAGATTCCCAATAAACACATCTATACCTGCTTATTCTGATTACTTTTATCTCAACCTTCCTTTTGATGGATAGATAAACAATACTGAGTTGTATAGTCTTACAGCCCCAAAACTCTGAGGAACCCAGTTTAAAAACTGCTACCACAGTAACAATTTCTTTGACACTGTATTTCTTCCAACAAAATAATCCTTAAATATTAATGCCATAATTTTGAAAACATCGCCAAGTGTTTTATCTTCCTTAAGTCCTACTATAGAAAGGCCCTTTATGGCTCAACCAAAATTTCTAGTGAATTTTATTCATCACTCTGCTTTGCTTGCCTTTTCAGTTAATTTTAGGCTTCCTTGGTAGCTCTGTTGGTAAAGAATCTGCCTGCAGTGCAGGAGACCCGGGTTCGATCCCTGGGTTGGGAAGATCCCCTGGAGAAGGAAATGGCAAACCGCTCCAATATTCTTGCCCAGAAAATCCCAGGGACAGAGGAGCCTGGCGGACTACAGTCCATGGGGTGGCAAGAGTCAGACACGACTTAGAGCAAAACCACCACCACCTCTTTAGTACTCATAAGAACACAAGTTCTTATGTATTTCTTCCATAATATGCTAAATATACATCATGGCCTAAGTATTCTGTCTGTTTACATCTGAATAAACAAGTATTAGATGAGGCAGCGGAGTTATCACGTACAATCAAAAACAACTCTGACTCAGGAAGGCTTAAACGTCAATACTAGACTCTCCATTGCTAGAAGAGAACCACACAGAAGGAAAGTGTGTAGTATGAAAGGGCTAGGAAGGAAAAAGCAAAAAGAGGAATAACCGAACACATTATACAGAAGGGTAGACATTCTAGGTCCCATGTGATATTGTTTGGGCACAATGGCACAGTTAAAAGAATAGAGTTGAAAAATATAATCATTTAAAAACAAAAATAAATTTAAAAATAAATAATAGTTAAATAAACAAAAGCGATGTAAGACATAATCCAATACTCCTCCTCCTCCTCTTTAATAAAACTTTTTAAAGTACAGAATAAGAAAAGGCAGAAATCATAAATGTATAACCTACTGAATTATTTCAAATTGCTTATGATTATGTAACCACCACCAAAAGCCATGAAATGGAAGGTTACAAGGACCTCAGAAAGCCCTCTGTCCTTTCTCAATTACTGTCCTGTCTGCTCCCAAAAGACAACCACAAAACCAAACACATTTAAATTTTATATAAATGAAACACACAGTATGTAGCTTTTAACATCTGATTTCTTTTTTTATTATCTATGTGACCCATGGACTGTAGCCTGCCAGGTTTCTCTGTTCATGGGATTGTCTAGGCAAGAATACTGGAGTGGGTTGCCATGCCATCCTCCAGGGGATCTTTCCAACCCAGGGATCGACCCTGATTCCTAAATTGCAAGCAGATTCTTTACCAACTGAGCCACCTGGGAAGCCCATCTATGTGAGACTAACTCATATTTCAGTCTTATTCAGTACCATATAGTGTTTCACGACATAAATATACAATTTCCTTATTCACTCTACTGTTGATGGACCTTTTTATCATTCTCAAATGTAGCTATTATGAATAAAGTGGCTATAAACATTTATATGCATGATGTTCAATGCTCACATGTACTCATTTTATTTGAGTAGATATCTAGAAGTAGAATTGTTAGCTTATAGGTTATAGGCATACCTTAGAGCTATTGGGAGTTTAGTTCCAGACAGCTGCAATAAAGCAAATACTGCAATAAATCAAGTCACACAAATCTCTTGGTTTCTCAGTACATATAAAAGTTATGTTTACACTCTACTGTGGTCTATTGTGTGCACAGCATTGTCTAAAAAAGCAATGCACATGTCTTACCTTAAAAACACTTTATTATTAAAAAAATTGCTAATCATTATCTGAGACTTCAGTGAGTCATAAGAGTAACATCAAAGATCACTGAACACAGATCACCATAACAAACAGAATGGTAATAAAGAAAAGGTTTGAAATACTGTGAGAATTACCGAAATGTGACACAGAGAAAAGAAGAGAACAAATGCTGTTGGAAAAAATGGTGCTGATAGACTTCTTTGACATAAACTTGCCACAAACTTTCAATTTGTAAAATAAGCAATACCTGCAGTGTGTAATAAAGAGAAGCATAGTAAAGCAAGGATTGTCTGTATGCATGTGTTCAATTTAATGGTGATAAACAGTTTACCAAGGGGGTTGTGTTAATTATTTCACACCAATAGCATAAAAAAGTTCAAATTCCTGCATATCCTTGCTAACACTTAGATTTGTCAGTCATTTCGGTTTGGTCATTCTGATAATATTTTTATCTCATTGTGGTTGTAATCGGGGCTTCCCTGGTGGCTTAGCAGTAAAGAATCTGCCTGCAATGAAGGAGACCCAGATTCGATTCCTGGGTCGAGAAGATCTCCTTGAGGAGGGCATGGCAACCCACTCTGGTATTCTTGCCTGGAGAATCTCATGGACAAAGCAGCCTGAGGCTACAATCCATAGAGTCACAGAGTCGAACTTGACTGAAGCAACTGAGCACGCACACACGCGGTTTCAATTTGCATTATTCTGATGAGCAGCGAGGTTGAGTATCCTTCCACTCATTAATTATCCATTTTGCTATTCTTCACTCTTTCATGAAGTGCCCATTCCATTTCTTACCCAGTTTAACAATTCTCAAGTCTTCTTTCCTTCTCAGGAGCCCTTCTTAAGTGGTTAATTTGACACCCTTCTTGCCCCATCACCTTCTTCCATTTATTTTCTACACCAGGATGATGTGGTCATACTCTGTGGCTGCCATACTCTGCTCCTTACTTCTTCACTCCATCCAAGACTCAGATTCTCCCCAACAGAGGACAGCCTGGGATGCAGCCAGCAGGAATCCTCCCGCTTCCTCCCCTGTTGCCACTCTATATCATCCTCCTGCTCCTGCATCAC
This sequence comes from Neotragus pygmaeus, assembly GCA_006410875.1. Classification (NCBI taxonomy): domain Eukaryota; kingdom Metazoa; phylum Chordata; class Mammalia; order Artiodactyla; family Bovidae; genus Neotragus; species Neotragus pygmaeus. The sequence continues at coordinate 667,597 of SJYV01049284.1, read as the reverse complement.
CAGAAGCCTGGAAAATGTTTGTTTAGAAGTTTTTTGTAAGTTCTATGAGGTTTTGTTTTTTTTAATTTCCTCTCATGACTCTACTACCTTCCCATGCCATGTTGGACACCTGGCACTAACTGAACTCTGCAGATGGACTACAAAAGAAGGAATACACACAGGAGGCCACTCTACAGTCTCGGAGGTCAAATTTGACCATTTGCCAGGAGAAGCCTGTTTTTCTGGGAGATGAGCCACACATTGCAAAGAGAATGAGCAGCCTACCAGCTCTCTTAATCTTCCTCCAGGGTAGTATTCCTCATTTCTCAGTAACCTCAAACCAAAAGCCATTATCAGATTCTCCGTCTTTCTCCACCATGGAAAACTATTTGGCCACAGTTTGACAAGCACAGATGGTACCACCAGCTGCAATTTTTTTTTCAGTTCTTGTTGACTCTAGACTGCCCTTAGTCTTCATCTCTTTTCAGTTTTGCTCAGTCGAATGGGAGATGTGGCCAAACTTTTAATCTGGGAATAAAACTCAAGATGGGAGATTTAGTAGGATCTAGTGAAGGGTGAAATGGGATTAGGGACACTGGCAAGATATATGAGATAAAAGCCCTAGGGAAAAAATGTACAGATAGTCAAAATGAATCAGAAATTGTTTAAATAAAGGATAAGAATCCATAAAGGAAAGAGCCACAAGAGGAGGAAAATATTTTTAGGTCTCATAAGTATTCTGCTGGTTTGAAAATGTATGTATCAAGTTAGGAATAAGGAAAACAAAAATCATTTCAGGGAGATGTGCTCTGTATGGTTCAGTTCAGTTCAGTTCAGTCGCTCAGTCCTGTCCGACTCTTTGTGAGCCCATGAATTGCAGCACACCAGGCCTCCTTGTCCATCACCAACTCCCGGAGTTTACTCAATCTCATGTCCATCGAGTCGGTGATGCCATCCAGCCATCTCATCCTCGGTCATCCCCTTCTCCTCCTGCCCCCAATCCCTCCCAGCATCAGAGTCTTTTCCAATGAGTCAACTCTTCACATCAGGTGGCCAAAGTACTGGGGTTTCAGCTTTAGCATCAGTCCTTCCAATGAACACCCAGGACTGACCTCCTTTAGAATGGACTGGTTGGTTAGAATAACTTAAACTCACACATTCTGATTGTGTGACATGTTATCTAACAGACCTGGATGAACTTCTATACAACAGAAAACACACAAAAAAAGCAGCTTTAAGAGTCATTTATATACACTTTGGGTCCTGTATAAAGTAACTAAGCATCACTGATGCCCTGCAAGAGATTTTAGCCAAAGATCTGTCAACAAAGATGCAGGGAAAGTTGGGAAAAAATGACTATGTATCTTATTGCTAGGGACAGTGCCACCAGTTCTGAGATCTTTTTTTCATCCTCCCAAGTATGAGCCTATGAATCTATATCTATCTTTTTGTTACCCTTTGCTTTTATCAATACCAAGACCATCAGTCTAAGCATAGGAAATGAGCCATGAGGACTGGAGGAAGCGCTTTTCACTCCCAGACATATAAACATATGGTAAAATCTGGCCTTGTTGGCAAAGTGGAAAGATGGTGCCATCTATGCCGTCAGAGGAATTAAGAGAACAAAAGGCATGTCTGGGGGCACTAGCTTCTTGCCTGAGGAATGGCACCATGTCATTCTACAACTGCAAACTCTGAGTCAAAGTAGGCACTGGGGGGATGAGTTACATAATAGCAATGCTTTCTTTGAGTTTTTGTCATGTGCAAGATATGATATGAAGAACTTTACATACATTTTTCCAGCAAATCCTCATAGCCATTCTATGAGTTTGGTTCCATTACTAACTTTCAAAAGTTAATAAAGGAAAATAATACTAACAGATTTTGCAAATTTATACATGTATGTGGTAATACCCAGGAAAACCACTAAGAATACTATATGAAGTGATACAATCAAAAACACTAAAAAATCAATATATATGGAATCCTAAAAATGTTCAAATAGCCCTCAGGATGAGAAATGGGATGAGAAATGGAGGAAATAAACAGAAAACAAATAATAAAATGGTAAACTTAAGCCCTAAGATATCAATAAATACCTTCCATGTAAATGGTTTAAAAACACCAATTAAAGTCAGAGTTTTTTTGCAAAGTGAATAAAAATAACAATCCAACAATATGCTGTATATAATAATAGATACATGAAATGACTTGGATGGGTCTCAAGGGAATTATGCTGCTTTAAAAGCCAATTTCAAAAGTGATTTACATACCATGTAATTCCACTTATGTAACAGTCTTAAAGTGGTAATATCATAGATATGGAAAATAGATTAATTGTTGCCAGGACTAAGGGAGAGGAGAAAAGGAGGGAAGTGGCTATGGCTAAGAAAGGGCAGTGGAAGCGCAAGAGATCCTTGTGATGTAACCATTCTCCATCATGACTGTGGTATTGGTTATGTAAACTTACACCTGGGATAAAATTGCATAGACATAAACACATACACATACACCTGTGCATGTAAAAACCAATAAAATCTGAATAAGCTTGATGATCTGCATCAACTGTCAAATTTCTGGTTGGTTGTGATATTATACATTTGCAAAATGTTACCATTGAATGTAGCTGGGTGAGGATATACAGAATCTCTCTTTATTATTTCTTACAACTGCTGTGAATCAACAATTATCTCAAAATAAAAAATTATTTTTCTCTTTTAATATATACACTGAAAAGGAAGGCTCTCATTTGCTTCTGTCTCCCAATCCCTCCATTCTCTTCCCCAACAGTAATTACTGTGGCTTTTTACCTATCCTTCCAGAGATGGTCTGCAGTCTCTTCATACAGAAATCTGTGTGAATGAACACACAGATTTTTACACAGTTTTATCACAGGCTTTAATATCATATATACTTTCCCTCACTACCCACATTGCTTTATCAATTTATCTTTGAGCTTTTAGTAGATAGAGCACCTTGTTTTAACAGGTGAACAGTATTCCTCCTACAGATAAATCCTGATTTACTTCATCAATTCTTTCTTCACTGAAAAACATGATCCAACAAAAAAGAGTATTTAGTTTATTTCTAATTAGTTTCTATTATAACTAATGCTTCAGGGTAAGCCAGTGAGCATTGAATTTTTTTCTAAGCACATCAGTCCTACCCTATACATGCACATACAGCCCTTCATTCTGCGGTCTCAGAAGTCAGCTCTAGATCTTTTAATCTCTTCACAGTGTGTTATGCACTGAACTTAACAGACACTAGGCAGATGCTTATTTATCTTTGTTGCCATGTCCCTGGCTTTGCACCACTCATCTTCCCATTTTTACTTTATTTTTAGACTTACAACTTTTTTCCTGATAACAGTGAATCTATTTATAATTTCCTGTAGAAATTTTTCTCCATTTTAAGAACATTTTTCTCCAGTTTCCTCTAGACTGCCTCCCCAAATGTAGAGCACTCTCTCTTCTTTATTCACCTCCCTGCCATCTCTGCCACAAACTTGTCCCCCTTGAATGAGCAACTACTTTTTCCTACAACCCCTATCTGACAAGCAGCTCAATCAAAAGTATAACTGTCCTTTCTCCTTGAGGAAAAGGGAGGTAAGATGTTCTAATGTGCTTTACAGACATATGAAAAGTGAGTGTTAGTCACTAAGTCGTGTCCAACTCTTTGTGACCCCATGGACTGTAGCCTGCCAGGCTCCTCTGTCCATGGAATTCTCCNTGTTGCCAGGACTAAGGGAGAGGAGAAAAGGAGGGAAGTGGCTATGGCTAAGAAAGGGCAGTGGAAGCGCAAGAGATCCTTGTGATGTAACCATTCTCCATCATGACTGTGGTATTGGTTATGTAAACTTACACCTGGGATAAAATTGCATAGACATAAACACATACACATACACCTGTGCATGTAAAAACCAATAAAATCTGAATAAGCTTGATGATCTGCATCAACTGTCAAATTTCTGGTTGGTTGTGATATTATACATTTGCAAAATGTTACCATTGAATGTAGCTGGGTGAGGATATACAGAATCTCTCTTTATTATTTCTTACAACTGCTGTGAATCAACAATTATCTCAAAATAAAAAATTATTTTTCTCTTTTAATATATACACTGAAAAGGAAGGCTCTCATTTGCTTCTGTCTCCCAATCCCTCCATTCTCTTCCCCAACAGTAATTACTGTGGCTTTTTACCTATCCTTCCAGAGATGGTCTGCAGTCTCTTCATACAGAAATCTGTGTGAATGAACACACAGATTTTTACACAGTTTTATCACAGGCTTTAATATCATATATACTTTCCCTCACTACCCACATTGCTTTATCAATTTATCTTTGAGCTTTTAGTAGATAGAGCACCTTGTTTTAACAGGTGAACAGTATTCCTCCTACAGATAAATCCTGATTTACTTCATCAATTCTTTCTTCACTGAAAAACATGATCCAACAAAAAAGAGTATTTAGTTTATTTCTAATTAGTTTCTATTATAACTAATGCTTCAGGGTAAGCCAGTGAGCATTGAATTTTTTTCTAAGCACATCAGTCCTACCCTATACATGCACATACAGCCCTTCATTCTGCGGTCTCAGAAGTCAGCTCTAGATCTTTTAATCTCTTCACAGTGTGTTATGCACTGAACTTAACAGACACTAGGCAGATGCTTATTTATCTTTGTTGCCATGTCCCTGGCTTTGCACCACTCATCTTCCCATTTTTACTTTATTTTTAGACTTACAACTTTTTTCCTGATAACAGTGAATCTATTTATAATTTCCTGTAGAAATTTTTCTCCATTTTAAGAACATTTTTCTCCAGTTTCCTCTAGACTGCCTCCCCAAATGTAGAGCACTCTCTCTTCTTTATTCACCTCCCTGCCATCTCTGCCACAAACTTGTCCCCCTTGAATGAGCAACTACTTTTTCCTACAACCCCTATCTGACAAGCAGCTCAATCAAAAGTATAACTGTCCTTTCTCCTTGAGGAAAAGGGAGGTAAGATGTTCTAATGTGCTTTACAGACATATGAAAAGTGAGTGTTAGTCACTAAGTCGTGTCCAACTCTTTGTGACCCCATGGACTGTAGCCTGCCAGGCTCCTCTGTCCATGGAATTCTCCAGGCAAGATTACTGGAGTGGGATGTCATTTCCTTCTCCAGGGGATCTTCTGACCCAGGGATCAAACCTATGTCTCCAGCACTGTAGGCAGATGCTTACTGTCTGAGCCACCAGGGAAGCCAGGTATAAATAGCATACTGTGCATGCTAATGTGGAGCAAAAACTCATAGTTTGACATCATATGATCTCTCTCTCTTTCATCTTCATGTATCACTTTCACCTCACCTTTACAGAATTTCAAATCTTTCAAATAGACACTTTAAAAAGGTAGCAGTTATAAATTCCTATGTATAATATTAATTATATAACAGCATAACATATATGTAATATATAATAACAACAAGCATAATATTCTAGTAAAAATAAATTTTTTGCTGTAAAAAAACTTGGAAGAAAAAAAGAAAATGTGGCCATTTCCCAACTCCAAGTGTGGAAAACCACAACAAAAAGCATTTTTTAGTAGTTTGTTTCTTTTGTTTTCATAACCAAAGTCAGAGATCAGCTCATGCACTGGTATATTAGTTCATTTCTGCCAGTGAATCAACAAAGGAAAATGTGGATAGAACTGAATATGTTTGTGTGCATGCAAGTATGTGTTGACATTAATGTAAAATTAAGGCACAATAGATAAATGACATACCAAGATGGAATCATAGTTGTTTTAAAATTGTTCCCATGTAATTTTTAAACATACATCCCCAATGTCTGGTAAATGTTCAATGCATATTTGTTGAATGAATTTGAATGAATAAGTGAGAACACCTGTTTATATCAGTGATTTTTCTTAATGCATCTTACCTATTTGTCAGATGTCTGTTTCATTAGTGTTGCATATGCCTGAGATTATGAAAGCTTAGTGAGCAGTGATGAGGCTTCTCTTTGACTTTTCCTCTCCAGGTAAATACTCTGTAACCTTTGCAAGATTCCAATATGTGCAAGCTCTGCCTTATCCCTAACCATTATTGCTTTGGGGCAGGACTATTTCAACATCTGATCTATTCCACCAGGTGAAGCAAACTAAGACAGAGCACCACAGCTGCTTGATATAGGATGTCCTCATGTTTTTGCTCCCGTTTTTAATACACCCAAGCATCACATTTATTTTTTCAACAGCTGCTGTACATTGAGCAGACTTCTTAATTAGCTAATGTTTAGAAAGCCCTTTGAAGATAAAAAGCCCTATATATTTGCTAAGTGTTATTATTACCTTGACAAAAGAGCTCTCTTTTACCTTGGCTCACTGCAAAACGTGTGAGGTTTCCTTTTCTCTAACTAGTAGTCGAACCACGGGCTACATAAATCTGAGAAATGCAACTGTGGCCCTTGAACATGGGCAGCTGGTACCTTGAAGTGTTCCTTCATGTCTTAATGTAATCTTGACCAGGTACCAAAAGAAAAGAATGCTGGGGTTAGGAAGGGTGAGGCTATGGAATGCTTTCGCGAAATGCAAACCTTTGAATACAGGTTTGCCTGGCCACACACCTGAGGTCTTTCCACAAGTGATAACGCTTCAATGTCATAATCATTAGAGCCTCAAGAGGATGCAAAATAAGTATGGTGTCATTACAAATACAATCTTTTATCATTATAGAAAGGGAGAGGAGGCCAGGAGTATGTCTGGCTGGCCTGATCAGGGAAATCACCGGGAAAATGACCTTGATTGCTTTCTTGAGACAGCTATGCTATATCCCACAGAGTAGGAAAACTGGCACCCTCAGATGGATTAGCAGTTGATATCATTTTCATTTCAGAATGCATTGAAGAGATAGGTGGTGAAAATAGTGGGAGAAGATGAACTGAAATAACAAATACCCATACCATGGAAATCAGCTCAGGTCTTCACTGTTCATTTAAATAAATTGTTCTTATCTGTGTTTTTAAAATAAATAAGGTATTTAAATTTATTTCAATAAATTATGTTATTACCAATTTTTCCTAAAACCAAAATTTCAAATCTGAGTACCTAGAAAGATAGAACAGTCATGGCATTCACTGAAAGCGAAGGAATTTAGAAGTAAAGAAACTGGGAAGGAGAAAATAATAAATTCTACTCAAAAGATTCAAAATTGGAAAAATTTCCATTAAAATCACCAACTGGTAGGCAAGGACTCTGCAAGCAGCTTTAGAACCGTCTGGCCATGCAGAGCTCTTAATCAGCCTGCTTCTCCTATCACTCGAAAGCTGCTGCCTCCGCTTCCTGGTGCCAAAGTACACTTATGGAGCAAGGACACACTCGAGAAGCTCACATGCCAAGAGAAAAACACTTTTTGGTGTCCTCACTAAATGCTATTGGAAGTAGAAAATACTTTCCGTAATTCACAGCTCTAGGGCTGAAAGACTGATGAACATAGAAATCCATACTCCAGATCAACTTTGAAGTAATCTCTTGTAATGGAGTGAGGATGGACAACACATAGCTCCCTCCTGCAAGACAAGAACAAGGGTAGTGAGCTACTTAGTGGTGAAAGCTTGTTTGTGGCTAATATAGTAGATAAATTATTCAGGAACAACATCCTTGTGAGCCCTATAATCACTGCCAAGTGAGTGAGCTTGTTGACCTACAAAACGCAGATCAAAGACCAAATCTGCATTTCACACAAGATTCCTCCCAGGCTCTAGGAACTGGGTTGGCCAAGCTGCTGATCTGAAACCCAAAACCTGGAACACAGAATATAGTCACTCAGAAGCTGTAATGTAGATGAAATAGAGAGGTTCAGAAAACAGAGAAAGAGAAGCTTGGACTCACTACTGCCACCAAGTGATCTTCCATTGCTGCTATTGAGGTCTCCAAGTTTCCTCTAATTGGAGTCACTTGCTTTTCCATCTCTTATATATCCCGTATTTCCCACCTCTACTTGTTAATCCTTATAATCTGGGGTTTTTTTTAGAATGTATTTCCACTACAACTCCCCACTTCCAAATCCCTGTCCCTCATTCCAATTTAATGGTTATCTCAGATGTCACTTCCTCAGGGAAGTCTTTCTTTCAGCAAGAAGTATATATAGCACTTCTGCTTCATTACTCATATGGTAACAACTACTTTCCCCTGTAAAGTGATGCTATTAAAAGAATACACTGTGATGATGACTTATTCATCTAGAATCTCCTCAAGAGTGAGATCCATATCTCTTTCACCTTGGATCTTTTTAGACTGTCAGTCCAGTACTTGGAACAGTAGAAGATGGTAAATAAATATTTATTTAATAAAAAGTCACTCAACAGACCTCACATTTATCATCACTTACTGCCAGGTACTATTCTAGTACTGAGAATATGCTATGAACAAAGGGGACTAGCATTCTTACCTTATAGAATTTACATTCTAAAGTGTGAGGCAGAGAATAAACAAAATAAATCAGTTGTGGATGGGTGAGTAGATGGATGGATTAAAAAGTGGAAAACTGTCTTTATCAGTGGGAAAATAAACTTTCCCAGAACATTTTCTATTCTCTATATAAATCAGTTTCTCAGGCCAAAAAAAAAAAAAGGGGAGGGGGGGATGGTTCATCTACAATAATTTTAGAAAAACAGAGGACAGCGAATCTGATTTCTCAGTTTATTGCTAAACTGACTTCAAAAGCCCCTGCATAAGTTACTTCTGGTGATCTTGTAAAAAATATTTTAATGCCCATGAGTTTATGAAGAAACAGTTTCTTTGGGTCAGAAAGAGCATCTTTTAGTCTGTGGATGTTCCTATAAAAGAATTTTTTTTTTTCAAATAAGAACTAACCATTGAAGATGAAAATATGAGATGGCAAAAGTTTGGAAGAAAAAGGGAAGATTTTTACATCAAAAAATGGATATCTGTTTATGCTAATTTAATCAAGTCTGTCATGAAGATAGTTTTCACAAAGCAATTGAGATCTGAGATCTTCAGATCCTTAGTGATCAGTTTCTATGTCACATGTGAGTTTGTTAAGCTTATTGTTATTAAGTTTACTAATTTTTCTTTGCAACATGGAATGGTGAGAATCATTTCATGCATCACCATTCCATAGACGGAGTTAGTACCTGGTCCAATAAGGCAGCTACATTTCTCATGCTTGGTCTCTGCTGCATTGTCACTAGGAAAAATAGCATTATATTCTTTACATTATTTTATAAGTTGATTTCAATTTTAGAGAAAACATCTATTTGTGGTTAAAACTCTACTTCAAACTTTGTGAAAAACAGTGAATAAGAATATCTTTTCAGTGTTCCAAGCAAGCTCTTTGAAAGGAGACAGCAGCCTAGCCATTCAAGGGCATTTTCATTTCCTTCCTGATTTTCAAGGCTCACAATATCCTGATTTGGAATTTTCTGCCTATTGTAGAGCCATTGTTGCCTGATTTCTAATGTGATCTCTGAACATTTCTACTTGTCTCAGCTTCTAGCTTAAATCATGGGCACTTATTTGTTTCCTGCCCCTTCTTCATCCTTATTTTCTGAAATTCTAAAAGCACAGTACAATGGAGACTATATATTCCATGGGAAGGAGTAAGGCTAAAAGGTGAATGATCATAGCATCAGTGAAATGACTGAATGCACCAACTCAGAACCAGCTTATCCAAGTTCAACTTCTAGTTCCACAATTGCCAGCTGGGTGACTTTGGGCGATGCAGCTAATTTCTCTGTGCTATAATTATTTTTTAGAAAAATAAACATACTGCAATCAAATTTTCATGAGGGTTAAATAAGTTACTATCTGTAGATAGTGAATGCCTGGTGCCTAGTGAGCTCCATTAAGTATCTGTTAGTTGTTCTTCCTGCAAGCGGAAGAATTAAAAAAAAAAAAGAGAGAGATTCTCTGTGGCCAAGGTCTCAGCTTGCTCTGGCTAGGATTCAAAGTGATGTCCGGGCATGTTGACAAATTGGGGGTGGACTTTTTGAAGTGTGTGCCTGTAAGGGCTAGAGGAGTTTCCTGGCAAAGAATTCTTCCCAAGGGCTAAGCTTCACAATTTAGATCCAGTAACAGTCTCGATCTTCGTGGAGGACAGAATTATTCTGATTACATCTGATCTGACTCCAGGCTTGTCTCATAAGTCAAAGAGACTTATTCGGTTCTACAGAGATAATGAGCTATATTAAAAAGGGAAGAGACATTTTACTAAAATCCTATTAAACACTGGAGCACAGACAGCACACTCCTGGGACCCCCTCTAAGGAGTGTAAGACACTATTGGAGACAGAGAGGTGCTCTTCTCCACTTCAGGAGAGCAGTAGTCTAGATGGGGGAAGGGAAGGAGGACAAATTGTCAGTGGTCACAGACTCTCCAAATGGCACTCAGCCAAAAAAGGGCTACAAATATTGATGTCCACAGCCCTCTGAATGCCATAGGAACCAAGATACAGGTAAACTGTTGCTTTGTTACAATACAGAGAATAAAAATGTGACATGGCTCATCACCTATAAAATCAGAAGGAAATTTCACCTGCTAGATGTACAATCCTAACAGAGTCAGGGAAGGCATAAATACTTTCATTCCTCAAGCATCAAACACACATTAATACTAATTCAGCTCCTTGTATGTCCCAGGCACTGTGTGTTCGGTGCTGGGGATACAAGGAGCACAAAGCAGACAGGTTTCTGCCCTCGTGGAGTTCACAGTCTGGAGTGGATGGAGTGGAGAGACCAGTCCCAGGATGACTGGAATCAGTCAGTCCTCTGGAGGGAATGTTACACAGTGCTGAGGGAGCTCGTGAAGGCCACCGCCTGGATCTGGGGCACTGGTGAGGGCTTCTTCATTGAAGGAATGACTTCTATGCCAACGAGTTGAAGGATAACTACAATCCAGCTGGGCAAAGAGAGGGAGGAGCAGCATTCTAAGCCATGGCAATTGCATGGGCCAGGGTCCAGATGCCATGCATTACAGAACCATTGTTTAAGTGTGGCCCAACGGCCACTGACTGCTCTTGTAAATCAACTTTTATTGGAACAGTTGTTTACATACTGTCTATACCTGGTTTCTTGCTACAGATGGTATAGTTGAGTAGTTGTGATAGAGACTGTATAGTCTATAAAGACTAATATTTACTATGTAAACCTTTACAGAAAAAAAAAAAAATTCTGGAGCATAACAGGGCAAGTGGCAAAGTGGTGAGCTCTCTCTCCTAGTGAATTTCCTTCAGCATTTTTCTGATGTCGGATTGGACAGTAGTATAAAGCAAAATGGAATATGTCGACAGGTTCATTCTCCTGTGCAGGTTACAAGTCAAACTTGAAGCAATGCTCTTGTGGCACTCTGAAAGAAAGAGGTGCTTTTGTAGTATGTTTTTACATTTGCGCTTTGTGTAGATTTTTCATAGGATATACTTTTATCCAAGTTACTGGCAGGCACTAACTTATTACATGCTGCTGAGACCAAAAACTGTGTTTCTAAACTATAGCCTCAAATTGCCAGCAACATGCAGAATAAACATACTATCTGACAAACTATGTGACATGTCCTCTTAAGATGAAATGCTGGAGGCAGGTGGCATACCCAGTGTGGTCACATCGTCAGTTCTTTTCTAAAATCACAGTTGACAGTCATCCAGTTCAGAGAGCTATCAATAATATATGAGCAGAAAGCCTTTACTTTGGAATTTTAGGAAGACAGCAAAAGCTTCAGTGAACTTTAGCACATTCAATATTTAGTGTCGGCTTCTGCCTGGAACCATCTCCCTTACTCTCCTGTAACCCTACCATCTTTGGCTGTTAGTTACATTTATTTTCATTGCCTAGAAGGATTCAGATGAACATCCCCACTTCTGTTCCCATCATGCACTTGGCTCACACACATAACAGTTCTTTCCTGCCACCACCCCATTCCTGTAAGATCCCTGAGGGCAATGCTGTATCTTTCTCACCACTGTAAGTCACTGCCTGAAACCTCGGTGGGTGCTCAATATATATTTATTTAATGTATAAAGGAAAAAGGAAAGACCAATATTGATTGAATTAATGCTCTGAAATGAGTTTTACATATAGTTCACTCTTTAGGTAACAAGTATAATTGCATGAATAATGAGCCATATGGTTCTGGTATCAACTACCATTTCCCTCACACTGAGGAATTATCCAGGTGTTGCTCAGAGAATATTCTGCTTTCTGGTGTCGTTTATAACTTGTTCTACTTTATTTTGTCTAGATTTTGCAGTCCCGCTGATTCTCTGCCCCAGAGTCCTACACTGCCATTTTCTAATACTGATCTGCTAGAACAGATATTTCTTTATGTCAGAATTTTTAATATCTACTCTGAAGACTTCTAAATCTCTTTTGTATAACAAAGATTTAATGAGCTGATTTTCTATGAAGTTTTGTTTATTCCCATTGTTCTTGTAAAGTGCTAGTTTCCAAATCTCATGCCTAGCAATGGTACTATTTATTTCCTATAGTTTTCTGTTTTCAGCACTTGTGCCTTCTACCAGACCAGGGAGATGAGAGTTAGTTATTACCAAGAATAAAAAGTGATTTTCTGATTGATTTGAAGTTATGATATCAGGGACACCTTGATATTTGCTGGATGAGAAGTTCCTGTTTAATCATTTTATATCCAGGATCACACAGAAGAAATCAAACCAAGAGGGAAAGCCCTAGAGCTTCTCAATGAAGTAAGATATTCAAAGTGGGAGAAAGATCATGGTACAAGGCAGTCATTTTGCAACCTGCATCCTTATATTCATTTTTATTATTTACTTCTTTTCGGAAGTAGATAATGTGTGGAGGGGAAAAAAAACTTCACAGGTGATGTTTCAACAAACTCAGGAATCAAGTAAAATCGACTGTGCACATTGTTTGCACTTAATATCTACTTTCAAATATTGAACAATATAAGCAGTAGATACTTCATTTTAGAAGCTAAATTAAAAGTCAGGGAAAAGAATTTGGAGGGGCTAATCAGGTCAGATTTTTAAAAGAAGATCCATGGACTTGAATTCATAGATTTGTTTCCAGCTTTGAAAGCAAAAAAAAAAAAAAAAAAAAAAAAAACAGGGGATTGGGAAAAAATAAACAGGGATAAAAAAATNTTTATTTTACTTGTCTCCCTGTAATCTAGTTTTGCAAACTTCCAAACGACTTTCCATACTGCATCCGGGTTTATCCTGACTCCATCAGATTGTTAACCATGTTGGCACAAAGTTCCACAAACTGAGTGCAAGACAACAGAAATTTATTGTCTTTTAGAGTTGTGCAGTTAGAAGTCTGAGATCAAGCTTCTGATTTCAAGATACAATCAAGCCACACCCTTTTTTAAAGTCACCAGGCAAGAGTCTTTTCCAGGCTTCTCTCCTAGCTTCTACTTCCTTAGCTTGTGACAGTATAACTCCAGTCTTGACATGGCATTCTCTTTGTGTGCATATCTAGTCATTCACATGACATTTTCAAAAATAAAGACACTAGTCATATCAGAATAGTGCCCATCCTACTCCAATCTGACTTTTAACTAATTACATCTGCAGTGACCTTATTTTCAAATAAGGTCTCATTCTGAAGTTCTGGGGCTAGGACTTCAGTATATGAATGGCAGGGGTGGGATGGATAGAACACATTTCAACTCATTACACTTACAAAATATAAATATAACACTGTCACTTTCTCTTCAAATAATAGAATGGCTCCTCACTACTTCTAGGATAAAATCCCTGTTTTACTAAATTCTTCATAATCCAGCCCCTAGATTCTCTTGTTTTACTTCTTGTAACTCTCTCCCTGTGTATTTTTTCTCCCAGATATCATCAACGACAAATGTAAAATTACAATAGCAAGATGTGCTTTCTAATAGTAGATTTGAACAAATCAGAGAGGTGAGAAAAGGCTTCCTCAAGGATGTTATGATTGATCTGAGAAGTGAAGTACCTGAAAGGTAGGTAGTTGAAGAAGGGAGAGAAAAGCATCCTGGATAGAGGCAGCAGCTAGTCTTCCATGCTTAAAGGAGGGACTCAAGGAGGTGAGGGGAACATGGCATGAGATGAGGCTGGAGTGGAGGGAGGGAATAAAACAGAGTCCCGCAGGCCATACCCACAGGATTGTGGGGAAAGCATAGGTCAACACTGGGAGTCTCACTCAGGGAAATGAATCAATAAAATCTACATTTAAAAAAATCACCCTGGTCAAAAGAGAAAAATAAATATTGCATAATATTGCATACACGTGGAATCTAGAAAAATGATACAGATGAACTTATTTGCAAAGCAGAAATACAGACACAAGCATAGAGAACAAATGTATGGATACCAGGGGGAAAGGGAAGTTGGGATGAATTGGGAAATTGGGATTGACACATATACACTTGTTCTTTAGTCACTAAGTCTGACTCTTTTGACACCCCCTAGACTGCAGCCCATCAGGCTCCTATGTCTATGGGATTTCCCAGGCAAGAATACTGGAATGGGTTGACATTTCCTTCTCCGAGGGATCTTCCCGAAGCAGGGATGGAACCCGGCTTTCCTGCTTGGCAGGTGGATTCTTTACCACCGAGCTCCCACTACTATGTATAAAATAGATACCTGTTAAAACCTATTGTTCAGCACAGGGAACTCTCCTCAGTGCTCTGCAGTAACCTAAGTGAGAAAGAAATACAAGACAGACGAGATATATGTACACATATAGCTAATTCACTTACTGCAAAGCAAAAATAGAATATTGTAAAGCAACTATACTCCAATAAAAATTAATTTAAAAATTACAAATCACCTTCATTACTGTAAATAACTGTGAAGAACAAAGGGTGAGGGGCAAATGTGAATCAGAGAAGCCCAGTTTGAGGCTATGTGCGTGGTCCAGGCAAGAGATGATGGTGTTCTCTTGCTTAGAAATGATTAGTCTTTAAGTGAGTTCTAGATATGTCAGGAGGCAAATCTGAGCTTGGAAGTGGATTGTTTATAAGGAGTCAGGAGAAGGGAATATCAGAGATGACTTTTAGAATTCTGGCTTGGGTACATGGAAGGCCAACAGTGCCATTCATTAAAATTGGAAAGAGCAGGAAAGGCTCATGAATTCTGCTTGCACATGTTGGGTCTAAGAATCCCTTGAAGGGAATTTTCAGTTGGCAGATGGAGGTTCAGAGCCTTGTCCACAATGGAAAAATAAGAGATCTCCACCATATTGCAATTTCATAAGCAAGTCAAAAATGAGGAGAATAAAGTACCTAAGATACTAAGCTTGAAAGTGAAATTTAGTTGCACAGTTGTGTCCGACTCTTTGCAATCCTTTGGACTATAGCCTACCAGGCTCCTCTGTCCATGGAATTCTCCAGGCAAGAGTATGGGAGTGGGTTGCCATTTCCTTCTGCAGGGGCTCTTACTGATCCGGGGTGGAACCCTGGCCTCCTAAATTGCAGGCAGATTCTTAACCAACTGAGCTACTAGTTTAAGCTTAAACTGCAACATTTAAACACCAGCTAAGAGAAGAAAAGCCAGCAAAAGAGAGGAAAAGGATCAGTTAATATCTTGGATATGGAAAGAAGAAAATGTTTCAAAAACTAGGAGTGGTAAACACCTAAAAATATTGCCAGAATTTCAGCTAAGAAAAAGAAGGAAGAAAAGAAAGAAAAAGAAAAGGAAAGGAGGAGGAGAAGAAGAAGGAAGGAAAGAATTTAAAAACTTATCTGTCATTACCTTTTCCTCTCGAACCTAAATATTTCCTGTCTTTCATCTATCAAGCATATCACAACATTCTTCCATTTCCAGTGCCTTCATACGAAGGCACTCTGTTATGGCAATATTTTGCTTGAATATGCCCAAGAGCACTGTTGTTAATCATTCCCTCATCCCTGCTGCACACTTGCCGGAGGATGAGGGATGATACATGATCAGTCAGAGCAGACACTTACTCTCAAAGAGCTTTCAGTTCAATAGAAATGTTACCGCACACTGATGTATAAGTAAACTCAATGCAAAGTGCCCCCAAATAATTTGTTATTAACATTCAGAAGAGGTGGTCATTGTTTTCATTTTTATAGGAAAAAAAAATTCAGCAGAGTCCAGAAGGGTGAATAAACTGAAGAGATGGTTTAAAAAAAAAAAAAGGCCTTCCAGCCAGAAGAAAAAAAAGGAAGACAGCAAGGAAGGAAATCAGAAGATTGGCATTAAGGAGTGTGAACAGAAGCACTAGGGGGAAAAGTTGGAAAACTAGTTGATGGAGGACTATGCATATTAGGCTAAGCATTTTAAAGTGTTTCCTATTGGCAGTCTGAGTTCACCAAATGTTATTCTTGATTTCCATCTGTGTCTATAACCTTTTGCTGTATTCTTTTTTCCATGACATCCCTTTAAGTTTTAATTAAATTTCATTATCATCTCCATTACCTGCTTTGTATTTAATACCTTTTTTGTCCACTCCAGCTCTCCTTATGTCCCTTCCTTGGTTTACAATTCTTCATAGCACTTAACAAACTCCAACATATTACATTTTACAAACTTATGTTGTATTTTTGGTCTCTCTCCCCAGTCCCCACTAGAATGTAAGCTCCATGAGGTAAAAAAGTTTTTTACTCTATTGTTCATTGCTATTTCTCCAGAGCTTAGAAAAGAGTTTGGCACCCACAGGCATGCTGTGTTACTGAATGGGTGAACTCAAAAAATATCCAGGAGGTAGAAAATCCAAGGGATTTGATAATTCAATAAACATTGGGAAAAAGTGAGAGAAAGAAATCAAAGGTAATTCAAGTCTTCAGAGTGAGAAAGTAGAAAAAGTAGGGTCTCCTGGCAAAAATGGAACCAGTAATACTAGCAAAGAAGCTGGGTTGGAGACTGATATTCTAGAAACTGATTAACAGTATTATTGTTTCCTATAAAATATCACTTTGCATCATAATATATTATTTTGAAAAAGCAGAGAAACATGGTAAATGCTTGCATTCCAAATAACCTTCTTTAAGCCAACAGTATACATTTATAGTACCATATGGGAAACCAAGACGGAAGAGCAGAAAAGAGAAATTCTGACTTTGACAGATTAAATCCTTGTCTTGATAAATGGTTCATGCAGATCAGGAATGGGAGTCCTGAATGCCAGCACAAAGAGCCAAAAATAATCTTGCAATTTAAAAGAGTGAATGAGTGATACAACTCTGAGCTTGGAAAAGCCTCAGCTGTGATCATGAAATATGTATCAAAAGCATTGGGTGATACGTAAAATTTCCTCTCGGCCTGTGATGGAAGCTATTTTTTCTGATACAGAATGGGCCAAATTCAGATTACAGATTCTACATTTTATAATTCTTCTAGCATAAATTGCTGCAAACCAAGCGGAATCCAGAATACACTTTTTCTTGGTTGGTGGAGAAAGTGGCAGTCTATAAAAGGAAACGAGCCAGTAGATTTATCCCCTTTATCACAAAGTGAAATCACAATGCATAGCTCAAAGTAAAAGAGAAAAAGGTCATATATTAGAAAAAGGACTGAAAGGAAATACATGCAAATGGAAAATTTCTTTGCTGGGAATATGCATATTTTCTATTTTATTTCTTTAAAATAAATACATACTACTCTGCAATTTGAAAAAAAAAATAAAATAAAAACAGGCTGATTTAAAAGGCAGATCACTGGCTTGAAACTATTTGACAATAAGCTCATGGGTCATTTTAAAGTTCTTTCAGCTTGCCATCTCCACCAAAAGAAGAAATTAATTGGGGAGGGAAGAGGATTTTTTAATATCAACTCAAGTCATTTTGAATTCAAACAAAAAAGAATCCACTTGATTGTTTTGAGATGACTAAACCACAGGTAATTCTAATCACCCTGCTGAGATGCTAAATATATTAAATTATACTGAGTTCATAGATACCTCTTAAACGCTGTTTTAGTCCATGAAGTCAGTCTCTGCATCCAAAGATTATTTCAAATAATTTATATTGTTTAACTTCAGAATTTCCCTTCTTAGTTTAATAAAAAGTCTACAAAAATGTTTTGTTTTGCTTTGCTTTGTTTTAAAGGACCATAATGAAAAAAGAAACACAAACCATAAATAACTAACTAAGCTAAATATAGATAAACACAGAACTCAGTACTGGCTACATTCCCCAAACCAACATTCACAGAACTTCTGTAGCAATACTGGCAAAACATAACTAATCAATTGGAAGGAAATAAAAAGGAAACCTCTCCTCTATATACCCAGCCACAAAGGTACACATTTCACATAAATAAAAACTGATTTGACTTTCAAACTGACAGATCAATCATCCTTTTAATACAGCACAGCCTTGGCATTTAATAATTTAAATTTCATTATTTGGATCTATGAGAATTAAGCCAAAAGTTCATTATATAAAATAGGAGATAGATATTGATACCTACTGAGGGGCTGGTGCTGTTCTAGCTATTGAGGGTGCATTTTACCTGAAGCATCAAGATCCCCTCTTCTATGGAGGTGATAAGATGGAAGTGAAAGACCAACAGGAAAAAGGGAGCCATGCTCCAAACTAAGATAAACTCCAGGACTACTGTACAGGATACACGGCGGCCCGATGGGCAGGCAGGGCTGCCAAGACCAGGCAGCCCGGGACAGGATGTCAGACTGATTTGTTCTCACTGGGGCAGCCACTGGGAGTCTGTAGTCAGGAAACAGTAGGAGCAGGACAGCTGCCGGAAGGAGGAGGAGGTGCGCACATGGCAGGAATCACGGTTTCAGCAGCACCTCTACACCCTCAAAGTGGGAGATGGCACCCTGGCCTTGGTGTGGCCTGAAGAGAGCCTGGAAACCCGGTGAACCTGGCAGAGCTGTACACGGGCAAGAAGGGCGTCCTGAGCCTCGGATTTCTCAAGATCCACTTGCTGGGGTTTGTAGAAAAGAGCAGGGCCGGAAAGGCCAAGGGGCCCATGTCTGAGGGTCAGTACCTCTGTGACTGGAAAGTAGGGATGCGCCCACAAGATGGAAGGCAATGTTCAGCTCCTAGCTAACCCCATATGGCCTATGGAAAAGGGACAGATCTACTACTAGATAATTCTCTGTTGCCCCTCTTTGAGATAAACGACGCAAGAGATTCTCCACAGCAATAGATGACAGCATTGTGAAGACCGTGAGCCTGGAGCCCAGGAGTAAAGTCCTCACCTACAACCTGGCTCCCAACACCTTCCTGCAGCTCTAAGGCTCACATCCAGCTGCCCTCTTCCTAACCTTTTCTGTCCCACCTGCCCAGCCCTGGCAGGGGCCCCCATCCCAATCACATGGAGCCACCCAACTAAAACTATGGTCAAATTTCTGCAATAATCACTCTTGTTCAAAACACACACATACACACATACACATACACACACACACACACACACACACACACACACACTGGACAAGGCTACCCACTCCAGTACTCTGGTCTGAAGAATTCCATAAAGAGTCGGACACGACTGAGCGACTTTCATTTTTCTGATACATTTTTGAAAGGAAAGGGTGTTATTGCTAGTTGTATTGGGACAGAAGGCAAACACCAAAATGTCCCAGGCAAACTAGTATGTTTGATCCAGAGATCATCATGAACTCTGAAATAGACTGTAAAGATAAAATTGGCAATACGTGAAATTCTAAAATGGACAAATCAATAAATCTAAGAGCTGGCTTGTCAGAAAAATGAAAAAAAATAAGCAAATATGGAAAAATCTAAGACAAGAGAAAACAGAGCAAATTAGAAGTTATAAAATAACATAAAATATAGAAAAACAGATTTAAATGTGTCATAGAAAATTATATACATTCTATACTAAGAAATTTGAAAGTCTAGATATAAGGGGGGGATGTAGAAACTTTTAAAATGAACTCAAGAATGACTTAAAAATGGTACAGGTAATCATGAAAGAAATTAAAATGTCATCAATGAAATATTTTCAAAAACAAATTTAGGCCATACATTTCTTTGGAAAAATATCTTTTGAAAACTTCAACACACATAATAATATGCTACATAATATGTTTCTAAGCTGAACAAAAAGAAAGTTATCCAATTCATTTTATAAAGCTAGTATAAGGCTAATGCCAAAACTTGACAGCTAATACACAAAGAAGCAGTCTCTCATACGAACATAGAGATGCACATTCAAAGAAATTCTAGCAAATTAATCCACCATCACTGATTAATGGTCAAGCTGATTAATATGCATGATTCAGGACAAAAATCTGTCTTACTTCTCAGCACTAAGTTACACTCTAAACTTTTGTACTTAGTTTAACACTTTTTCTAGTCACAGGAGCAAGAAGTTAGAGAAGAATGTGATGCTGCAAATTCTTGGAACTATAAAAGTGAAAAATGTGTCAGAAAATTGAGATGTGGTGTTTAAAATAGTATGATCATATATCAGAATAATAATGCTTAGGAAAGCTCCAGTAACGCTATGTTTGCTTCACAACTGTCAGTCCCCATATTAGTGTAAGTACTAAAAGATTTTATGACACTAATATTTCATGCTTTAGATGAGATAAAACAATACTTTTAATCCATTATCATAATTTTAATCCATGTCACAGAGTTCGTATAATAAAAAGCTTATCTAAGAAGCTAGAAAATGTGTTTATTTTCAACCTGTCTTGTTTTAAAAATCTAAGACATGGTTCACACATTTACCTATTTTATTGATGATACTTTTAGTAGACTATTAATGGCACTTGAGCTGAAGAATCTGACTCTAATGAATGCTTTCAAAATGTGTCACTCAAAGGACATTTTCATAGTTTTTCTCTTAGTCTTATTAATTCTCAGTAGTTATATCTTAAAAAACTTAAGCTTAAAATCTCTTTTTTAATTTAGTACTTGGTAAATCTTATGAGTGAGATATGAGTGTTTAATACATTCATCTTTTTAAACTTGTTCAAATTTCTGGACTTCGAAATAGACTGGTTTGTTTGTTTCAAGTTTTTATTTTGAGAAACTTAAGTCAACATCTAAATTACATGAGTAAGAGAATGAACATGTTTATCTTCTGTACCTAGAACCACCAGTTGTTAACATCTTGCCACATTTACTTTATCTCTTTATCCATTTAGGAATCTTTCCATATTTCCCTATATACATGTTCTTATTAAAGTATTTGAAAACACAGTGCATGTCTCTGGACCCTTCATCATATATATTGCAAGTATAATGATGGCTCCTTTTCTAAACACAATATATTTAGCAAATGAGGAAATTTTATAGTTAAACAGTAATTTTTCTAATATACAGCCACTTTCCAATTTTTCTAATCATGCTGTATTATAAATCCTGTTTATTAGTTTACAACTTTTATAATCAAATTATATATAAAACCTGGAAACTTCAAGTATGATTACAGAACAGAACGCTAGCAACCTTGCCAATGTAAAAACGAGAAAAGAGCAGGGGAGACAACGTGCTCATCTTGGTGGAGAGACAAGACAGGCTGCCTAGTGGTGATGGAACAAAGATCAAAATCTAAGTTTATTATTTAAAATTTAAAAGAAAACAGGGTTCCCCAGATGGCTCAGTGGCAAAGAATCTGCCTGTGTTATAGGAGATGTGCAAGAGACATGGGTTCAATCCCTGAGTCAGGAAGATCCCTTGGAGAAGGAAATGGCAACCCACTCCAGTATTCTTCTCTGGAAAATCCCATGAACAGAGGAGCCTGGTGGGCTCAGTTCATGGGATCATAAACAGTCAGACACGATTTAGCAACTAAACAAAAAGAACTAAAAGAGAACTAGCAGAAGAAATGAAATATGAACATAGCCATCAAACTTTGGAAAGGGAAGGAGAAGAAAGGTAGGGAGAAAGGATGAGTGAAATCCTACCTGTTCATAGAGGGAAATCAATAAATAATGCCTCAAGTTGAAAAGCCAAGCAAGGGCAAATAAAGAAAGAAGGCAGAATGGTCCTATCTCAAAATACTAATTTAGTTGTTCCCTGTGCATTTCTCTCCCCATTTTTTCTCTTATCTGTTCCCCAAGTGTTATTTTCCTCCTTCCATACTTACCCTCAGACAATACTAATGGGGAAAACAAAGGTTCAAAGAGCCAGACTCAGATTTGCAGGGTTTTTCTTCTAGGAGAGGCTGAGTAAGACTGGATGCAGAGAAAAGTATGAGAGAAGGTGAGGGGTGACACAGAGAAAGGAAGGGAAAGATATCCTGGAAGGACAGAAAAGGATCAGCTCCCACAAGGTATGGAAAGTAGTGCAGAAAGGATTCAGATGAGCTGTCCTCAACTGTGGACTACTTCACACCAAGCCATCCACCTGGACAACAGGTCTCAGTTCAGTTCAGTTCAGTCGTTCAGTTGTGTCCGATTCTTTGCGACCCCATGAATTGCAGCACGCCAGGCCTCCCTGTCCATCACCAACTCCCGGAGTTCACTCAAACTCACATCCATCGAGTCTGTGATGCCATCCAGCCATCTCATCCTCGATCGTCCCCTTCTCCTTCTGCCACCAATCCCTCCAAGCATCAGAGTCTTTTCCAATGAGTCAACTCTTCACATCAGGCGGCCAAAGTATTGGAGTTTCAACTTTAGAATCGTTCCTTCCAAAGAACACCCAGGACCGATCTCCTTTAGAATGGACTGGTTGGATCTCCTTGCAGTCCAAGGGACTCTCAAGAGTCTTCTCCAACACCACAGTTCAAAAGCATCAATTCTGCGGCACTCAGCTTTCTTCACAACCNGGTTATTAATCATCTGCCCTGTCTCTTATACACATCTCAATTCTAGTCTATTCTATTTAATATATCACAAAGTTAAAAACATAATTAATCTCATACAAATACAGACTAGGCCTGTGTCAAAGATATATTAAAACCATTAATGAAGGAACCAGAAAGCAATAAAGTGAATTCAAAAGAGAATATAAGAAACTGACAGGAAGATAGGTAGGTAGGGGGACAGGCAGGTAGATTGATGGAGAAATAGATGGGAAAAAAGACTGCTGAAATGACATTTCTAAGATATATATCCAAAAGTGTTTATGGTCTAGAGAGCAAGAAAACCCAAACATTTGGGGTTAGCTTCTCTACAATTAGAAATAATTTGCTTTTCTATTGGATGGTAGTGATTTGCATCCCATACTTTTCTATTCATTAACTTCAACTTTATAGAATTTTGACTATAATTAATGGTAAAGAATACGCTGAAGAAAATTATATTGTCCAAGAAAAGTCTACTATTAGTCAAGAAGAAAGCTGACATAGTCCTGGTATTCACAGTCTAGAGTCAAAAGACAAACAATTGATATAAAATAATATATGCCAGGTGATAATAAGTAGTACAGAAAAAACTAAAGCAAGGTGAGGAAAGCGGGTTGCAAGAGGATGTGATGGCAAAGGGGAAGTAACATTTTACAAGGAAGAAGGAAGCAAAGGAAGATGAGTCCCAAAGGAATCAAGGGAGAAAGTTATAAGGACATTTGGGAAAATATTGTTTTGGGAAAAATAAGAACCTGTGCATAGTTCTTGAGGCAGGACAAGACCAAGAATTGAAAAGAGGCCAATGTGGATGGAATGAGGTGAGCAAGGGAGAGAATTAGAAGAAATACTGACATGGGGGTGAGAAGCTGATGCAACTGAGAAGTGGGCATGAGGAGTGGATACCATAAATATATTGGGGTTTACTCTAAGATGGAACACGGTTGAAGAATATTGAGCATAGGAATGACAAGAATTTACCTTCAACTGAAAGGAACATGTAGAAGAGATAATGTATATAAAATTCTTAGCACTGGGTTTAATGAATACTTTTAGCTATAGAAATAATATTCCAAGTTGGAGATACTATCCTGATAGGGTTATCATGGACCTCGCTGTCAACACCTTCTCTGTGGGTATGATATGCTTATATACATACAGCACACTTGTTTGCCCACAGCCTCTATTCTCCTTCACTCTTTGATTCATTCTCTGATCTCCCTTCTTCTCCTCTCTCATCCCTCGCCTCTCTGCCCTCTCTGCTTCTGCTCTCCAGCCTTGTTTTCTCATTCTTCCATATTGCTTCATTTCCCTTCTTTTACTCTAAGGAAAAGGGGTGCAAAAAGGGATTTAAAAAGTTAGCAACAATAAAGTGGGATAGGTAGAAGCCCACAGGTGCCATGTCTGTTCCTCCCTGCCAGGGGAGAGGGAAGCAGAGCCCACAAGCAGGTTGATGGTGTCCGCTTGCTTTGCCCATGTTTACACAGAACAGGTAAAGAGGGCTGGCAAGCTCCTGAGACAGCAGTCATAAGCTTGGGGTTCAGCAGGAATTGGTTTCAGATTAACCAGCTGTTCCCTTGAAACCAGAGCCAATGGTCCTGGGGCCTAGGAGTAGAGACACGTGTGGTGTGTGATAGAGAAGGCTGGAGGGAAGCACTCAAAAATACTAGGGCAGCCAAGCCAGAGAATGGAGAGATTTTTAATACTTTGATTCCTTCTTCTACCTCACAGTGTTCACAGCTCTCACCCGCAGAAGAGAGATGGGGAACCATTGGAGAATGACGACTACTCAGACCTTACAATATACCAGCATGGGACTCATTTTTACATATATTTTCTTCATTCAAATCTCACAGTAACCCTTAAGTATAGCATGTTTTTCCAGATCTGGCAGTTCTCAAAATTCTTGATCTTTCTTCCAAATCGTACACCTCTCTAGGGGAAAAAGAACTAGCTTAGTATAGCAGAAACGGTTTTCATCCGGCTATTCTTCTGGGAACCAGAGACAGTCATTGTGAATAAAGTGGACAGAATGCAGGTCCTTGTAGACTCACATTCTAGTGGGGTATACAGGCAATAAATTAGATAAATGAGCAAATTAGAATGTCAGATATTAGTAATAGGGAGAAAAAATGCTGAAGAAAGGGAATAGTACTTCCAAAAGACAAGGGGTAGGTGGGGAGGGGACCAGATAAAGTCTCCTTAGAGGCATAAGAGGACAAGCTTTTCTTACATCATGTGACTCTGTCAATCAAAATCTCCTTTTGACAGGCTTTCCTGTCTTTCAAAGTAGTTAGAGAAAAACTGTTTCCATCCCTAGTCTATTACTATATACCTTGCTCTTCCTCATCATTCAGGTCTCAGATCAAGTCTCAGGCAGGCCAGTCCTCGCTACACAAAGCTGGTTGCCTCATCATTTACCAGGCAGTTATCACTCTCTAGCATATATCACATCTAACACTTTCTACAACTTGCAATTTAATTGCATGTTTATTTATTGGCATGTTTGTTTCCCCCACCATTTATATTTATGAGCAGGAGGCCCAGGATAAGGTTTTTCCACACCCAATGCTCAGCTCAGTGCCTGATGACTCTGTGACGATGAATGAATATACCCTTCTAGCAATCATCATGGATAGCCTTAATTCCTCTGTAAAAAACCTGTTGTTTTACAATTACTTTTCACCAGCACATTTATCATATAATGTAAGGGAATCCTGCTATTCCATGACAGTAACACACAATCAAGGCTTTAAGAAAATAAAAGGCAGAGAATATCAAAGCACTTCAAAGTTAGAAGGAGGTGTTTGGTCCTCTCTTCTCCTCTGTAGTCTGTAGGGTTTGCTATAGATGTCGAAGAGAAGAAAGAAGTAAAGTAGGCATATGTTCTGACCTTGAGGACAGGGGAAGCCGTCTTCATACCAGTAGTTGACAGGCCGTGGTGCCTCGGAGTTTTTCTAGCTGCTCATCTTGGCTGCGTGCCTGGTTTCTGTCTGGCCTGGACTACTTTCCCAAGCCTTCTAGGATGTTGACTCAGTTCCCATAGAACTCAGAGAACATAATGATCTCACATTTTTTATATTCATTTATCCTGGTTTGGAGTTGTCTTTATGCTTAGCCTCCTGTTCCCCCACTTTTTTTCTTAACAATCCCTCCAGACTGCAGAATAAACTGATATTAAAGCATAAGTTTTATAAAACAGACCCTGTCACTGAAAAGTGGTAAAGCTGAAGATGTCCATTTTACTTTTGTTACTGTGTGTCTGAAAGGAGAAAGCTTTGGAACTCAGATGATAAAGCACAAGCATTAATCTTTCGGTTCTGAAGATACTTCATTTATCTATCAAAGAGTGGGGAAAGGCAGCTTAGTGAAACTCATTGAGGGAAAAATCTAACAGGATAATCAAATTAATGACTGAAATGCCTTTCAGCTACAAGTGGCTTATTCAGCTAAAGGAGGATGGAAGACACACACATCATCTATGACCTTGCCGTCGTCATTACGAGATTAGAGATGCAAAGTACATTGAAAAAGCCCCCTTAAACCTAAGATGTTAATGAGTAGGCAGACAGGCCAGGTCTAGACTCCCAGGGCCTTTGAGGTGCCATCTCCAATCCCTGCCCCCAGCTGTCAAGTCTTACTCCCAAACACAAAGCCTTTCAACATTTTAATTTTCTCAGCCTTTTATAAAAAAAAATAGACCATTTCATCACCTGCCTTGGGAAAAAAAAGTGTGCAGATTATATTTCAAATATTTCAATTTTATCCTTTGGGAGAGCTTGATTCCTCCTGGGGATTAGTTGTTGGCAAGCCTGGGCTGTCAGAGGCTGCCCTAACTGCTTCTCCCTGGTCCCTGGCCATGCAGGGCCCAGGTCTTTAAATTCCTCAATGATTTCTGTCCCAGTGTAGCTGGGTACCTTTGTGAGAGACTAGTTGTTCGCCAAGAGTCTGACGCGACTGAGCGACTTCCCTTTCACTTTTCACTTTCGGGCATTGGAGAAGGAAATGGCAACCCACTCCGGTATTCTTGCCTGGAGAACCCCGGGGATGGGGGAGCTCGGTGGGCTGCTGTCTGTGGGGTCGCACAGAGTCAGGCACGACTGAAGCGACTCAGCAGCAGCAGCGGCGGCTGTTCGCCGGAAGCCTCAGCTGGTTTGCAGTGAGCACCCTCCTGAAGCAGAGAGGTGTACGAGGTGAGATTGGTCCAGCAACAGTGATCTTCCATCCATCAGCTCTGTCCTCACCAACCTAGAAGATTTGTCAACCTGAAGGGCACACATAGACTCACCAGTAGCTCCATGTTGGGAAAATCTCCTATTTCTGGGCCTCTGTGCACAATTACCAGAGTCTGGGGCCTACAGCTGTTCCCTCTTTGCTTTTGTAGAGACAGAAAATGAAGCTTAACTTCCAAGTCACTTGGCAACCCCACTATTACACTCTGAGGGACCACAGCAATGAAAATAATGAGTATTTGCAAGGTGCTTTTAAATTCACCCAGGGTTCCATGTTTGCTGCCCAGAATTCTTGCGGGAGCTCTGTGAGGTAATATTATCATTATATACCCTGACCCATCCCTGTACTTTAAATCCCTGAAACAAGCTCCCAGCCCAGGCCACGCGTTCTCACCTTTTCTTCTGCTGAGAACAGTCTTCCTCCAGGTGTTCACGTGACTTTCTCCCTCACTTTCTTGAGGTTTCTGCTACATGTCACCTTTTCACAAAATCCTCCCCTAAACACCTCCTATGAATAGACCGGACTCCAACTCCCTTTCCTGCTTCAGTTTTCCTTCATACCACTTATCACTTATGTATCACTTATACGTTTATACATATATTTTTGTAGTTTATTGGCTCCTGTCACTAGATTAGAGCTAGAGGTAGTCTGTGTTGTTCACTGCTCTCTCCCAGGGGCTTAGAATAGAGCCTGATACATAATAGGTAGTCAGGATCTGTCTCTTATACACATCTTATCACATCTAACACTTTCTACAACTTGCAATTTAATTGCATGTTTATTTATTGGCATGTTTGTTTCCCCCACCATTTATATTTATGAGCAGGAGGCCCAGGATAAGGTTTTTCCACACCCAATGCTCAGCTCAGTGCCTGATGACTCTGTGACGATGAATGAATATACCCTTCTAGCAATCATCATGGATAGCCTTAATTCCTCTGTAAAAAACCTGTTGTTTTACAATTACTTTTCACCAGCACATTTATCATATAATGTAAGGGAATCCTGCTATTCCATGACAGTAACACACAATCAAGGCTTTAAGAAAATAAAAGGCAGAGAATATCAAAGCACTTCAAAGTTAGAAGGAGGTGTTTGGTCCTCTCTTCTCCTCTGTAGTCTGTAGGGTTTGCTATAGATGTCGAAGAGAAGAAAGAAGTAAAGTAGGCATATGTTCTGACCTTGAGGACAGGGGAAGCCGTCTTCATACCAGTAGTTGACAGGCCGTGGTGCCTCGGAGTTTTTCTAGCTGCTCATCTTGGCTGCGTGCCTGGTTTCTGTCTGGCCTGGACTACTTTCCCAAGCCTTCTAGGATGTTGACTCAGTTCCCATAGAACTCAGAGAACATAATGATCTCACATTTTTTATATTCATTTATCCTGGTTTGGAGTTGTCTTTATGCTTAGCCTCCTGTTCCCCCACTTTTTTTCTTAACAATCCCTCCAGACTGCAGAATAAACTGATATTAAAGCATAAGTTTTATAAAACAGACCCTGTCACTGAAAAGTGGTAAAGCTGAAGATGTCCATTTTACTTTTGTTACTGTGTGTCTGAAAGGAGAAAGCTTTGGAACTCAGATGATAAAGCACAAGCATTAATCTTTCGGTTCTGAAGATACTTCATTTATCTATCAAAGAGTGGGGAAAGGCAGCTTAGTGAAACTCATTGAGGGAAAAATCTAACAGGATAATCAAATTAATGACTGAAATGCCTTTCAGCTACAAGTGGCTTATTCAGCTAAAGGAGGATGGAAGACACACACATCATCTATGACCTTGCCGTCGTCATTACGAGATTAGAGATGCAAAGTACATTGAAAAAGCCCCCTTAAACCTAAGATGTTAATGAGTAGGCAGACAGGCCAGGTCTAGACTCCCAGGGCCTTTGAGGTGCCATCTCCAATCCCTGCCCCCAGCTGTCAAGTCTTACTCCCAAACACAAAGCCTTTCAACATTTTAATTTTCTCAGCCTTTTATAAAAAAAAANACATCAAGAGGGGTGGGATGGGGTGGGAGGGAAGTTCAAGAGGGAGGGGACATATACATACCTATGGCTGATTAATGTTGATATATGGCAGAAACCAACACATTACTGTAAAGCAAGTATTCTTCAATTAAAAATAAAACTTTTTTTTTTTAAGAAGCAAAATAAATAAATAAGAACCACTGCTATAGAGGAAACACATCTAAATGCCACAGCCCAGGTGCAAGGGAGCAGGGACATCAAGCCTCTGGCTGCATCAAGTGTCCAGGAATCTGAAATTGTAGGTGTCATTTTCTTTATTTACATTTAGTCCCATCACTTACAATACAGAATTCTGGCTGAAATGCTTTTGGCTGCACCAAGCATAAAGTGCTTCCCCAATACTGCTGGCAAAACACAATTAACCATATGACAATGGCTTTCACATACACATTGATTCCTGTAATTTCAAGTCTCCATTACTGGATAAATCAGCAGCAGAATTATATTTATCAGCAAAAGCTTCCTCTCCTGCAGACTTTTTGTCAAAAATATTAATCCTAGAAGAGTAATACTTTCCCTCTGCTTTGCAAAGCAATCCAGCCATAAAAATGTTAATAGCCACATCATTTTCAGTATGCTTTTCCTCCATTAGCTGTGTAACTGCCCCCACCAGGGCTGTTGTGGGTTTTTCTGACTATAAGGTGTGATGTTGTGAGTGGCTGGTCCACAGAGGCCCATGGCCTCATGGACTGCCAGGAGAAAGCCATGCAGTCCTTATGCAACTACTAATTCCTTGTCTGGACATCACCACTTCACGCAGTCCTCTGGAAATGTCACACTGGGCCAGAAAGCACAAAAGGGTTAATATCACCCCATGCCCCAGTAATGGAGGTTAAACCCCATTCGATGTGACCAAGTTATGCTAGGAAAGGACACAGAAAATGTCACAGCCAAGTGCTGAGCAAGCCCCTAGGATTCTCTCCAGGCTGCTGAGTGTTATTTAGGTTAGGGCTTCTCAAACATGCTAGCAAACCCTCTGTAGATCTTGTTAAAATGTAGACGTTGATTCATTAGGTAGGTGTGGAGTAGGCCCTGGAATTTCACGTATCTAACCAGCACCTACAAGGAATGGTAACCTACAGGTCACACTTCTGGTATCAAATACTAAACAACCTGATTTTAAACCCCTTACCCTGAAAAGGACCTCATTCTGAGAGGAAGACATCCTTGAAAAGATACAGCCGCTGGCACACTAGTTTCATCGCAGTCACTCTGCATTCCAAGCCTAGTGGGGAAAGAATTTCCCAGCTCATTTCTGTCACTGTAATTGCACAGTAGCTTCTGCCATTTGGTTGCAAGCACATCTGGCAGCCCTCTTGCCTCTGGGCCAACAGGCTCCAGACTCCAGAGTCCTGCAGAGCCCAGGCAAGCATTCAATTGCTGACAGAGCAGCCAGAGGGGTCTTGGAGACGACGGGAATGACTGTGCTCCTCGTCCAAGGGGTTACCGCCTGGCCCCTGCTTAAGCAGCAGGAGGGGACAGAGATGGTAAAGGAGAGTCCGAAGAACAGAGGCTGGCCTCTGCTTGAACCAACCAGCATCTCTGCATCTCAGAGGTGTGAGCAGATATGAATAATTGGGGCTGCAAGGCAAATGCAGATTTCTTTCTTGGTCTGCGAGGGGAGCCTTGCTAGTCTGCACTCTGGCGGCACATTAGCTCATCTGGAGGGAGCCCTGGCTACTTGCTAATGCAGCTGCTGTTCACAAAGCTGCAGCAGCCCAGACTAAGAGGGGAGGAAAGGGATATAAACTAAGGAATCCCTTTGACACGGCAGGTTGGAATGCGTTTCTACTTAGATTCTGGAGATGCACTTCCCCAATGAATCAGCTTTCACCCCTGTTCACACCACCCCATCAACCTTGCCCTTTGGCCCTGATCTTGCCCCTGCCTCATATTTTTCTTCATCAGGGAAATGAGAATAAAAGAAACTACGCTTTACTGAGGTGCGGGGCAGTACATTATCTGGAATCTGGCATTGAGCAAGGGGTAAATAAATCTGAGATGTCACAGCTCTCACCACCGATAGTTGTTTATTTTGGACATAACACTTAAACTTGTAGTGACTTAGCCTCCATACCTATATAATGTGGCTAAAATTCCAAAGATTATCTCATTAATTACTAATGGAAATCAAATCTGTGTATGATTGCTGTAAGCTGCCCCAAATGCTAAGATTCTAGCATTGATGCCAAGCGAGACACAATAGCCTTGTTTACGCAACAGAGATACACTACTGTTAGAATTGGAGATCTCTGTACTTAAGTGTCTTGGGATTCACTTATATGGTCAATGTAAGGGCATCCATGATAATCATTAGAGGAAAACAGAAAATATTCTGTGCTTGCCATGTTAAGAAATACGATACTAGAAAACATGTTTTAGATCAAATTCCTATTATTCTAACAAATAATTGAAATGATGCCAAAAGAATATTAAGGTAACTCAGCTCCACATTGCTTCTTCTATGTAAATGTAATCTAGCTCCAGTTCTTCTCGGTAAGCTAATGGCACTCTGAGGAAATCCACAGTGAGAAATTGCACCTTCTTCTCAGCCTTCGCAGCCTGCCCTAGCATTTTAATCTTTGCCTTTGAAAGTGTGACCTTGCCCTCCAGACTCACTTATTATCCTTCCTCGAAAGGAGTCCTTATTAAAAACTATGCAGGCCATTCAGCTGTGGTATACTGGCTGAGCCCAGATTGAAAACATTGAAACAAGTAAGAAGAGAAAAATAATTTTACATGGCTCTTTTGGATCAATAAAATTAATGATTTTTTAAAATCAGAAATAAGTTATCCCTACTCCAGCATGGTTAGAGATATGTGGTAAGTCAGTCTAGCCTGGTGGAATAAGGTTTCCCCATAAGAGATACTCATTCACTTAACAAACATTCTTTGAGCATCTGTTATATATGTTGTATGAAAACTGTAAAATATAATTTGGAAAAGAAGGTATTAACAGTCTCAGTTATTTGCTTGGTCTTTTACTATGTATGCATCAAGCAGATTTCTACTCCTGAATGACTTTTTGGACCAAGTAGATGCAGGTATGTTATCAAATAGTGAAAAATGTAGTGTTCTGAACCAAACTGAGTCAGTAGAAGATTGAATGGCATCAACTCAAAAATTTTGAGAGTTGGGATAATATTGTGAATCTGTGTAACTCCTGGGTGTGCTTTAGAAGTGTTCTAAAAGCATGCATGATATCCGTGAAACACCTAACCTCTAAAAAGCCTAGCCTTTCAAAGTATGGTGCCAGGACCAGAAGCATCAGTATTATCTGGGAATATGCTACACATGCAAACTCTTGAAACTGGCCCCAGATCAACTGACTCTGAAACCCTGAATTAGGGCGCAGAAATGAGTAGTTTATCCAATCCTTGAGGTGAATCTGATGTACGTTAAAGCTTGAAAATTGCTTCTCTAAATCTTTCCAGGGACTTGGGTGGGCTTATGAAGTGAAGTAAAGTGGCTCAGTCATGTCCGACTTTGCGACACCGTGGACTACATGTAGCCTACCAGGCTCCTCTGTCCATGGGATTTTCCAAGCAATAGTACTGGAGTGGATTGCCATTTCCTTCTCCAGGTGATCTTCCTGACTCAGGGATTGAACCCAGGTCTCCCACATTGTAGACTGACGCTTAACCCTCTGAGCCACCAGGGAAGTCCAAGTCCAAGGGTGGGGTTTATAGAAAAAGTCAAATTGTCATTGAATTATTTGTTACTATTTTGGTTTCCACAGAAACAAAAATATAAACGGAGAAGTCTCAGCAGAGGATAATTAACATAATCCTGAAAATAGAATCACATCCTGTGAGTTCAAACTAAAGATTTGAAAAGATACGTGCACCCCAATGTTCACTGCAGGACTATTTATAATAATCAGGACATGGAAGCAACCTAAATGTCTATCAGAGTAATGAATAAAGAAGATGTGGTGCATATATACAATGGAATATTACTCAGCCATAAAAGAATGAAATAATGCCATTTGCAGCAAAATGGATGGACCTAGAGATTGTCATACTGAGTGAAGTAAATCAGACAGAGAAAGGCAGAGTCATATGATATCACTTTCTATGTGGAATCTAAAAAATGAATACAAATGAACTTATATACAAAACAGAAATAGAATTACAGATGTAGAAAACAAACATGGTTATCAGGGGTTAAGTGGGGGGATGGGATAAATTAGGAGATTGGGATGGACATACACACACTACTATATATAAAAGAGATAACTGATAAGGACCTACTGTACAACACAGGGAACTCTACTCAATATTGTGTAGTGGCATATATGGGAAAAGAATCTAGTGGGTAGATTTATATGTATAACTGATTCACTTTGCTGTACACCAAAAACTAACATAACATTGTAAATCAACTACACTCCAATCCAATAGAGTATTGTAAAATAAAGTAAAAAAATAAATAAAAAATAAAAATAAAAAAGTTTTAAAATAAAGACATATAGTTAGATAGCAAATGTAGAAAATCATAAATGGTATAGTTAGCCAATGTCAGTATAACAACAATATAAAGAAACAAAAGCAACAACAATAAAGAGAAGGTTCAAAGAAGAAATCTTTAGCAAAGGCTGCCTTATCCAGTGTATAATAAACACAGGTAATTCTACTACATGAAATCATCTTTGAAGTAAGAGATATTATCTTATTAAATTTATTGACCAAAGGTCAACAGTGCTTACTGGTTATAGGTTAGATTTCAGATCAGATTGCTTGGGTTCTTCCACCTAACAACCTTATGATCTTGGGGAAATTAGTAAATCTCTCTGTGCCACAGTAATCTAATTCATAAAATGGGAAGAAATATAGTACCAACCACATAGGAATGTTGTGACAAATGTGTTCACATGTGTAAAACACCAGTAAACACTTGACAAATGTTAGCTACCATAATTATTATCATATGTTCTTTTTATCTACTGCTGTACCTGGCCCATTCTGGTATTCGCTTTCTTAAACTGAAAGATATCAAAAAAGTTTTGGGAATTTTATAATACACATAGACAAGGAGTAAAAACACACACAAACAAGGACAGCTGGATTCATTGGAAAATGAGGTAGAAGATAATTTTTTCATTGACTTTGTTTAATTAAAAATTTTAAATGAAGACTGAGATAAATTGATAGATGTCAAATCCATAATTAGCAATTATGAGAATTTAATGGTGTTTGAACTAAGTTACAGATAAAAATAGAATCTTAAAATTAGAAAAGAACTTGGCAAAGCATGTATTCCACATCAATAGGAGAATATATATTTGGTAGCATATCTGTGAGTCTTGGTACAAATACTTTCAGTCATTGATACCTCATTATCTGACAACATAGCACATTTCAAATTCTGAAGAGTTCTAATGCCGGGAAAGTTATTACTTATATTGAGTTCAAATGTGCCTTCACAACTCCCAATCACTGTCCTCCTTGCTCTGATTCTTATGAAATACAAATCTTCCTAAGAATTCACACCCACTGAACATATTTCAACTGAGGAGAGCCACATCTTCTGATAAAACTAATTTGTTTCTCTGTTAGGATTGAAATAAATATTGCCTCTAAACTCAGAATTTAAAAATATTTTTTGGATGTGCTTCTCTTTGTCTGGAGGCATCACTACAGAAAGGAAGGGAATAGAGGGGATTTGAGACATAAGGAGGATCCTACCTTTAAGGAGATTATGGGTATACAGAGGAAGTCAGCTCTGCACACAAGAAAGGGTAATAAATGGTTATAGGTGCTCTAACAGAAATGGGTAGAAGCTACATTAGGAACCCAAGCACTCCAAGGAGAAGAAGGTAATCAGAAAAGTCCTGGAGGGTGAGTAGTTCACCAGGTGAGTGAGGGAAGGTGCAGACATTTAAAGTAAGAAAGATATGAATATACAGGGTATTTTGGAATTCAAAGTAATTCATCATAGTCAAAGCATCGAGCACCATTGGGAAGAGGTGCATGCAATGAATGATTAGCTGAGAGGCAGGAAGATGTCAGAGTCTATAGACCGAATGGTTTTGTGTGTGTGTGTATATAATAGTTCCCTGAATAGGGATCGAACCCATGTTCTTCTGCAGTGGAAGCATGGATTCTTAACCAATGGACTGCCAAAGAAGTCCCTCAAATGGTCTTAAGGACTAATAGACTGATTCACAACACAGGCTCTACATTGTTGCCACCCTATCCACTACCTCAAGTGATGCCATTAGCCCTGAGACACTTAATGCAGACTACATGGTAAAAATCTGACTCATTACAGCCTTATTACTTTCCAAGGAAGTGGTACTGACTCTGTGCTACAGAAGGTAACTTAGAGTTCAGTGACGTGAAATATCTCATCTCAATCTGGACATTATGGGAACAACATAGGAAAATCAATCGCACAGTTTGCTGAGTCCCAAGTTTTCCAAATGTTTCCAGATCTCTTCCATGAGTTAGAAAATGAGAAAAAGGAAATCGCTGGATAAAGAAACTGCACCACATCCAACAGCTTCAGTGAAGGGGACTTGATGAGGTACAGACTCCTGCTGTTGGTCAATCAGTGATGAGATCCCTAGAAGAGCATTCTAGTAGGTTCAGATCCCACAAGACATCTGAACCAAATGCCTTGTTTTCCCTCTGGGGACCTCCAGTGTCATTAACCTGGGAAAATCTATTAAAAACACTCATTTGGTGAAAGGTACGCTGTCCATGTTAATACACTGTCACAGAATTAACTCCAGGTTAGAAAATCATGAAAGTGAGCACAAGAGAAGTTATAGCACTAATGACGAACAAATCTGAGCTGAGTAACAGGATGCCGTGAACCGAAATCCTTGTTCCAATCAATCTTCCAGGAAACTTCATTGAAAGTACACTTGAGGGAGAAAATCCATAAGATATTGTAGGCAGGTTTCTTTATAAAAAGAGAGGAATAATCAGAAAAGACATAAGACAATGACAAGTAGGATGATTATTGCTAGTAATTCCTAAGTCCAGACTCTTTGGTAAATAAATATCTACCTTTACATTAATTCCCCATAAAAGTAGTGACACTTTTTCAAACAAAGACCCACTTGAGACACTTACTCATCAGAGCCAACTTTGCCCTAATCAGTTGGAAATCATTGGGAAAAGACAGTCATGAGACATTTTCATGATAAGACCATTACCAGAATAGGAGTTCACAAGTAATTGGTGAAATGAGTGGCTGGTCAGATGAAGAATTGATAGCAATTTATCCAATATTTAAATCAGTAAGTTGCAGAATATTTAGAAAATAATTGGTTATGGGCAAAAAGTAATGCTTTTGAGCATTGAGCTCAAATGACATAGCATTTGAGCAGAAAAGGGGAGCAGAGTGTCTACCCAATTATTACTTAGAAAGTTGAAGGATTAAAGAAGCATTTAGTTAGTCACATATTCACTGAGTGATTGCAAAAGTATATATCTAGATATAGCCTTCTGAGCATTTGCTTGTTATTAATTTTCCAATAAAGATAGCATAAGTTTCTCTTCATGAGCTATAGGAAACATCCACTCCTTTCTTGGTCCTGTATTACACTACTTGTTAAAAAACAACTGTTCTTTATATTAAACTATGCAGTGGTTCATCTCTTTCTTTTGGTTGAGTGAAACCATTGTAAGTTTGACTTACTAAATATTCAATGAACATCTTCAGTTCAGTTCAGTTCAGTTCAGTCACTCAGTCGTGTCCGACTCTTTGCAAGCCCATGAATCTCAGCATGCCAGGCCTCCCTGTCCATCACCATCTCCCGGAGTTCACTCAGCCTCACGTTCATCGAGTCCGTGATGCCATCCAGCTATCTCATCCTCTGTTATCCCCTTCTCCTCCTGCCCCCAATCCTTCCCAGCATCAGAGTCTTTTCCAATAAGTCAACTCTTCGCATGAGGTGGCCAAAGTACTGGAGTTTCAGCTTTAGCATCATTCCTTCCAAAGAAATCCCAGGGCTGCTCTCCTTCAGAAGGGACTGGTTGGATCTCCTTGCAGTCCAAGGGACTATCAAGAGTCTTCTCCAACACCACACTTCAAAAGCATCAATTCTTCAGTGCTCAGCCTTCTTTACAGTCCAACTCTCGCATCCATACATGACCACAGGAAAAACCATAGCCTTGACTAGACAGACCTTAGTCGGCAAAGTAATGTCTCTGCTTTTGAATGAACATCTTAACACCACCTTATTCAAAAGGAATAGCCAATAGCTACACAAAATTTTCACAGCTATGCTAGCTACTGTCTTTTGGTCTTTTACCTCCTGCTATGCTCTCCCCCCATCCTACATAACAAGAGCTGGAAAACTAACAACTACATTTCCCAAATTTCCTGTCCACTAGGGTCCTGGATGCCATGTAGATTCTGGTAATGGAATGCACTCCTGCAAGTTTTGAATTGGGACTCAATTTTCCTGTAGCATTGGTGACTGAAGGGTAGCCTCTGGCAGTTGTGACCTGTAGCATTTTCATTAATTAGTGATGTGGAATACTGATACATTTGTGATGTGGAATACTGATACTCCCAGTAGCTTCTCAAAGTTACCTGACCTTGAATAAGTTGTGTAACACTGTCCTTTGGATTGGTGGTGGTGGTGGTTTCGTCACTAAGTCATATCGACTCTTGCAACCGCATAGACTGTAGCCCGCCAGGCTCCTCTGTCCATGAGATTTTCCAGGCAAGAATACTGGGGTGGTTTGCCAGTTCCTTTTCCATGGGATCTTCCCAATCCAGGAATTGATTTCAGGTCTTCTGCGTTGCAGGCAGATTCTTTGCTGACTGAGCTACCAGGAAAACCCCTGCCCTTTGGTTTCAGTTCAGTTCAATTGCTGAGCCCTGTCCACTTCTGTGAGACCACATGGGCTGCAGCACACCAGGCCTCCCTGTCCATCACAAACTCCCAGAGCTTGCTCAAACTCATGTCCATTGAGTCTGTGATGCCATCCAACCATCTCAACCTCTTTCATCCCCTTCTCCTCCCACCTTCAATCTTTCCCAGCATTAGGGTCTTTTTAAATGAGTCAGTTCTTCACATCAAGTGGCCAAGTATTGGAGCATCAGCTTCAACATCAGTCCTCCCAATGAATATTCAGGACTGGTTTCCTTTAGGATTGACTGGTTTGATCTCCTTGCAGTCGAAGACACTCAAGAGTTTTCTCCAACACCACAGTTCAAAAGCATCAATTCTTCAGAGCTCAGCTTTTTTTATGGTCCAAGTCTCACATCCATACATTGACTATTGGCAAAAACATAGCATTGACTATATGGACCATTGTTGGTAAAGTAATATCTCTGCTTTTAATATGCTGTCTAGGTTTGCTGGAATCAAGATTGCTGGGAGAAATATCAATAACCTCAGATATGCAGATGACACCACCCTTATGGCAGAAAGTGAAGAGGAACTAAAAAGCCTCTTGATGAAAGTGAAAGGAGAGTGAAAAAGTTGGCTTAAAGCTCAATATTCAGAAAATGAAGATCATGGCATCTGGTCCCACCATTTCATGGCAAATAGATTAGGAAACAGTGGAAACAGTGTCAGATTTTATTGTTTGGGCTCAAAAATAACTGCAGATGGTGATTGCAACCATGAAATTAAAAGACACTTATTCCTCAGAAGGAAAATTATGACCAACCTAGACAGCATTTTAAAAAAGCAGAGATATTACACTGCCATCAAAGGTCCATCTAGTCAAGGCTATGGTTTTTCCAGTGGTCATGTATGGATGTGAGAGTTGGACTATAAAGAAAGCTGAGAGCTGAAGAATTGATGCTTTTGAACTGGGTTGTTAGAGAAGACTCTTGAGAGTCCCTTGGACTGCAAGGAGATCCAACTAGTCCATCCTAAAGGAGATTAGTCCTGGGTGTTCATTGGAAGGACTGATGCTAAAGCTGAAACTCCAATACTTTGGCCACCTCATGCGAAGAGTTGACTCATTGGAAAAGACTTTGATGTTGGGAGGGATTGGGGGCAGGAGGAGAAGGGAACAACAGAAGATGAAATGGCTGGATGGCATCACTGACTCAATGCACATGAGTTTGGGTGGACTCCGGGAGTTGGTGATGGACAGGGAGGCCTGGCGTGCTGCCATTCATGGGGTTGCAAAGAGTCGGACATGACTGAGCGACTGAACTAACTAAGGTTTGTCATAGTGTTTCTCCCAAGAAGCAAGTATCTTTTAATTTTGTGGCTGTAGTCACCATCTGCAGTGATTTTGCAGCCCAGGAAAATAAAATCTGCCACTGTTTCCATTGCTTCCCCATCTATTTGCCATGAAGTGATGGGACCGGATGCCATGATCTTAGGTTTCTGAATTTTGAGTTTTAAGCCAGGTTTTTCACTCTCCTCTTTCACTTTCATCAAGAGGCTCTTTAGTTCTGCTTCACTTTCTGCCATAAGAGTGGTGTCATCTGCATATCTGAGGTTATTGATATTTCTCCCAGCAATCTCGATTCCAGCTTGTGCTTCATCTAGTCCAGTATTTCACATGATGTACTCTGTATAGAAGTTAAATAAGCAAGGTGACAATATACAGCCTTGATGTCCTCCTTTCCCAATTTGGAACCAGTCCATTTTTTCATGTCCAGTTCTAACTGTTTCTTCTTGATCTGCATATATATTTCTCAGGAGGCAGGTAAGGTGGTCTGGTATTCTCATTTCTTTAAGAATTCTCCATAGTTTGTTGTGATCCCCACAGTCAAAGGCTTTAGCATAGTCAATGAAACAGAAGATGTTTTTCTGGAATTCTCTTGCTTTTTCTATGATCCAAAAGATGTTGGCAATTTGGTCTCTGGTTCCTCCCTCTGCCTTTTCTAAATCCAGCTTTAACATCTGTGAGGCTCTCAGCTCACATATTGTTGAAGACTAGCTTGGAGAATTCTGAGTATTGCTTTGCTATCGTGTGAGATGAACGCAATTGTGCAGTAGTTGTATGTAGTAGAACATTCTTTGGATTGCCTTTGTAAATAGAAGGATAATAATATTGCATAGAGTTCCTTCGAAGACCATGAGAATCTGAAACGGAGGCGTTAGGTATTACTTTTGCTGCATATACCCACCTAGAGGAATGCCTGGTGAAAAGAATTGCTCAGTAAGGGCTAGCTAAGATGATGGTGATTCGAGAGCAATTGAATATAGCTGACAAAGGAAGAAATTTGATGTCAGAATACAGAGGACAGTTGTGTGGCACTTAACAAATTACTTAATCTCTTTGTGCTTCTTTGATTTAGTGTTTTCAATTCAAAGTGGAGAATGTCTCAAGTTCACAAACTTATTCAATGGGATAATATGTCTATAAGGTTTGTGAAGCTTAAAGAACTATGCAAGTGTTTATCACTATTAGTTACAACAAAAAGTGCTGAAGAGGGTCACAGGAAGGAGCCACGGCTTCTACGGAGAATCAGGCAAACCACCATGGAGGAAATAGCTTTTGGACTGAGCTCTGAGGAATGGGTAGATTTTCTACATGTGAAAATAGGACAGAGAACCTTGCCAATTTGAACTAAGGTATGAAGGTGAGAATTGGAAGGGCCAATATAGAATACATTATTTTTCTTTTAACATCATTTTTTTTTCCTAGTAGTTAGGCCAATATGCGTTGAGAAATGAGTAAGAGAAGAAATCCTAAATGCAATCTCTTAATTGGCTTTCTGCACACTTAACATCATTTATGGAAAAACAATTCATGGGGGCAGGATGCAGTGAAAAGAGAAAGCTCCTGGGCATGATTATGTAGCCTATAGAATTTGAGGCATTCTTCTATCTTAAAAGTAAAAAAGAAAGCTTCCTGCTAGCAGGAAAATGTCAAGGTAGCTCAGATGGTGAATATCATTCTGTTGCCATGATTCCCATGGTTTTGTCAGCATAAGTGTTTTTAACACAGGCACACCACTCACTGAAGAGATGAATGACCTCATGTTAGGTAAACTCATTTGCAGCTTCTAAGTGGGGATAACAACAACAGGCTGAGAGTGGGTTATTTAATGAAAAGGAGAGTTATCGTGATCATACTGGTTTTGAGAAGCAAGTAAGCAAATTGACCACAGACCCAGGCACTAAAAATAAATAAATAAATTCTGGAGATGATGAAGGCAATTGGAGTTAGCTCATATTCGTGTGGTTCCCAGGGATATCAAAGACAAATCTGCCTCTTTGAAGTAGATATTTGAGGAAGAAACACAAGGGCTATTTGTCACAT
This sequence comes from Neotragus pygmaeus, assembly GCA_006410875.1. Taxonomy (NCBI): domain Eukaryota; kingdom Metazoa; phylum Chordata; class Mammalia; order Artiodactyla; family Bovidae; genus Neotragus; species Neotragus pygmaeus. The sequence continues at coordinate 626,459 of SJYV01049284.1, read as the reverse complement.
AGCTCAGCACCTAAAACTTTGCCTCATTTTCATCCTCAGTGGATTCTGACAAACAATATCAATTTCCACCTAATTTAAAATCAAGAGACTATATTACCATATTCCCCCAGTTCTTTAATTTGAGAAAGTCAACATATTCACTCTGAAAGGCTGTTCTGATCACATCCTGTCTGAAAGCTTATATTGCTTCAGAACTACAGGGTCAAGAGGTTCAGGGAATTCAGAGATGAAGTACAGTTATCAGCCATACTGTTTTTGAAATAGAGCTTAAGTAACTCACAAAACAGCAGTTTATTTTAAAAAATGCAAGTAGATAAACAGGAGGTCAATTCATCACAAGATAGCAAGAATGATGGTCTTGTGGTTGTTATGCCTAGCAGTACAATAAAAGAGGTGGGCTTCACTTTTGTACTCAGTCCAGATGTGGACTTCACCAAGATAATCGACTTATATCAGCTTATACCAGTAAGTAAAAATCACAACTCTTAAATTCATCATCTGGCTCAACAAAAGCAATTAAACCACATATGAAAGACCTAGGCAGTTGACCCCTGAGCAAATGAGGTAGGGTCAATATAAAGAATAAGGTTCCAGTACATTGGATGCTCTGGAGTCTGGATTTTAAGATTCAGTCCTGCCATTTTGAGCAAGTATGACCTGGAGCAAGCTGTATAATCTGTTCTTATTTCAATTTCCTTATCTACAATATAGGAGAATGATTTTACATAACTCATAACTATTCATGGGAAAGTTTCAAATTCAGTAATTCATTAAGAGAGTTACACACTGTTATGGTTAATTGCAGATGTCAACTTGCCTAGACCATGATATCCAAGTATTTGGTAAAACATTATCCTGGATGTTTCTGTGAGGTTGATTTTTGGATGCAAGTATCACTTAAATTGAGTAAGGCAGATTACCTCCATAACATGATGGACTCTATCCAAACAGTTGAAATCCTAATTAAACAAAGACTGACCGACTGCCTCTGGACTCAAACTGCAACTCTTCCTTGAGTCTCAAGCACAGGGAACTATTTCATCTCACCAGGCCTCCACAACTGCAGGAGCCAATTCCTTAAAAGAAACCGCTTTCTATATATATACACATTCTGTTGGCTCTGCTTCTTTAGAGAACCTTGACTAATACATACATCATGAGAAATACAAAATTAATTGGCAAAGATGGTTCAAAGCAAGAAAATACTATCTTGATACATTTCAAAAGAAAAATCATAGTCATAACAATATAAGACCCAAAGCCATTTGATAAAATTCAACATGTATAGATATAATTTTAGAAAAAATAATTCTAAAAGCAATTGAGTTCTTCCTTAATATGTTAAAGAGTCAGGTCTACATTATGTTGAGTGATCAAACATTAGAAGCATTCTTTTAAAAAATTCTCTTCAGAAACTGTTATTTGTAATTTTTGATAAGCTTTGGTTAATGCGATAAACATTGGGAAAAAGTGAGAAAAATCATTTTAAAACATTGAGATTGCAGACTGGAACAGACCAAAGGAAACTTCTACACCTTAACCAGAGTTTTTCAGTATAGCAAACAAATGCAAGACAAATATGTAAAATTAATATCATTTCTGCATACAAAAATTAAATGGCTATAAATATGATTTTAAACTTGTACTAAAGATAAGAAAAGTAAAATCGTTCAGCAAACATTTATTGGACTTCTATTAAATTCCATAAGAACTTCTATTAAAAAGTACATACATGCTCTTTTTCAGAAAATTACTTAAAAATTACTTGTATAGATAATATATTCTTAATAGAGCAACTGATATTAAAATGTCTGTTTTTATTAAGTTAACATATAATGCAATTCTAATCAACATTTCACTAGCATGGGTTGATAAAGTTATTTGGAGCAAATATTCATTCTCTCTACTCTCACCTCCATAGGTGGAGTACAATTCCCATTCCCCTAATGTTGGCTTTGACCATGTAACTTGCCTTGGCCTCATGCTGGGTGATGTGTACTTTCTTGCCTCTTCATTTTGGGCTGGGCTCTGTGACTTACTTTTGGTCAACGAGATGTCAGCAGATGTGAAGTCAGTAGAAGCTGGCAATGTGCCTCCAAAGTTGGGCTTAATCTCTTGTGCTTTTGCCTTCCTCATGAGAATATACTCCAGTTGGCTCAGAGTTTGTCAGTGGAATGATGCAGAAAGCAGACCTGAACCCACCGTGCAGACCTGAGACTAGGCCCAGGTGATCCCTACTGACCCAAAGAAGAGGGAGCAAGAGTAAATGATTACTGTTTAAGCCATTGAGTTTGAGGGTGATTTGTTACAAGCACTGTTATGCACATAGTTGTGTGATACAACCAAAAGTTTCTATTTTGCTCAAGAAAATTATGTAGAGGTGAATTTATATAGATGTGTGCTCAGTTGCTTCAGTCATGTCCAACTCTTTGCAGCCTTATGGATTGTAGCCCCCAGGCTTCTCTGTCCATAGGATTTTCCCAGCAAGAATACTGGAGTGAGCTGCCATGCCCTCCTCTACAGGATCTTCCCAGCCCCGGGATGGGACCTACATATCCTGCACCTCTGGCAATGCAGGTGGGTTCTTTACCTGCTGAGCCATTTGAGAAGCCCATATATACATATATGTGTGGACTATTAATTAGCCATTAAAAAATAAACTATTACTTAGCCATATACATAACGGAGTATTATGTGTATGGCTATGGACACACAATGGACTATTCAGTTCAGTTCAGTTCAGTCACTCAGTTGTGTCCGACTCCTTGCGACCCCATGAATTGCAGCACGCCAGGCCTCCCTGTTCATCACCATCTCTCAGAGTTCAGCCAGACTCACGTCCATCGAGTCCGTGATGCCATCCAGCCATCTCATCCTTGGTCGTCCCCTTCTCCTCCTGCCCCCAATCCCTCCCAGCAGCAGAGTCTTTTCCAATGAGTCAACTCTTCCCATGAGGTGGCCAAAGTACTGGAGTTTCAGCTTTAGCATCATTCCTTCCAAAGAATTAGCCATAAAAAATAATGAAATACTGCTATTTGCAGCAACATGGATGGACCTAGAGAATACTAAGTGAGTCAGATAAGGAAAGATAAATATTACCTGATATCACTTAGATGAGGAATCTAAAAATAATACAGAAGAATCTATATACAAAACAGAAAGAGACATACAGACATAGAAAACAAACATGGTAACCAAAGTGGTGAAGAGGGTATAACTAAGATTATGAGACTAACAGATTCAAACTACTATACATAAAACACAGAAATAACAAGGAATAACACAGCAAACAATATTCAATATTTTGTAATAATCTGTAATGGAAAATATATATAACTGAATCATTTTGCTGTATGCCTGGAACTAAAACACTATTGTAAATTGACTATACTTCAATTAAAAAATGGAAAAAAAATTATGGGCAAAACAGACACTTTTCAGAAAAGTATTTAAAATTAGTATGATCCTTTTCCTCTTCTTTTTTTTTTTCTTTTTTTATTGTATCTATATTAGAAGATGGATATTAACTGAACATACATTAGTAATCATTTCACAGTTCATGAAGATCAAATGATAAAAATAAATATACATGAAATAGGCTTCCCAAAACAAAGGGATAGAGAAGATTGTAGAATAGTATAATGATAAGTAGTTTAGTTTTGTAAAAAGAAATATGCAAACTTTCACATTCACCATAATTACAATTTCATAAATATGTGTACATGAAGATAAAGAATATATAGAGAATGATTGCATAACAGCATATTTAAATAAATATACATTTGTCTCAACTGTTTCGGGGAGAAATAATAAAGACCCAGAAAAATATAACATTTGTGCACAGCATTTCCATATACTAAAACTATAGTCAAGATAACCTATATAGGATATTTTGAAATTATCAAAATGCTTCTGTGAGCATTTGCCTATCTCTGGCATATAAAAGAGGCAATTTTTGAGGGAAAAAATAATCCCTCCCTTTATTCTCAACTGTAATTCCATCACCTCCACTAGCTTTGTTCCTAATGATGCTTTCTAAGGCCCACTTGACTTCACATTCCAGGATGTCTGGCTCTAGGTGAGTGATCACACAATCGTGATTATCTGGGTAGTAAAGATATTTTTTGTCAGTTCTTCTGGGTATTCTTGCCACCTCTTCTTAATATCTTCTGCTTCTGTTAGGTCCATACCTTTTCTGTCCTTTATCAAGCCCATCTTTGCATGAAACATTCACTTGGTATCTCTAATTTTCTTGAAGAGATCTCTANTTTGTCAGTTCTTCTGGGTATTCTTGCCACCTCTTCTTAATATCTTCTGCTTCTGTTAGGTCCATACCTTTTCTGTCCTTTATCAAGCCCATCTTTGCATGAAACATTCACTTGGTATCTCTAATTTTCTTGAAGAGATCTCTAGTCTTTCCATTCTATTGTTTTCCTCTGTTTCTTTGCATTGATCACTGAGGAAGGCTTTCTTATCTCTCCTTCCTTTTCTTTAGAATTCTGAATTCAAATGGGAGTATCTTTCCTTTTCTCCTTTGTTTTTAGCTTCTCTTCTTTTCACAGCTCTTTGTAAGGCCTCCTCAGACAATCATTTTGCTTTTTTGCATTTCTTTTCCATGAGGATGGTAAACAAACACCCTCCACATGGAAATACTGTGCACAAATGTTACAGATGGAATTCCAGTTGAGCTACTAATCCTAAAAGATGATGCTGTGGAAGTGCTGCATTAAATATGCCGGCAAATTTGGAAAACTCAGCAGTGACCACAGGAATGGAAAAGGTCAGTTTTCATTTCAATCCCAAAGAAAGGCAAAGCCAAAGAATGCTCAAACTACCGCAGAATTGTACTCATCTAACAGGCTAGTAAAGTAATGCTCAAAATTCTCCAAGCCAGGCTTCAGCAATACATGAACCATGAACTTCCAGATGTTCAAGCTGGTTTTAGAAGAGGCAGAGAAACCAGAAATCAAATTGCCAACATCTGCTGGATCATTGAAAAAGCGAGAGAGTTCCAGAAAACCATCTATTTCTGCTTTATTGACTATGCCAAAGCCTTTGACTGTATGGATCACAATAAACTGTGGAAAACTCTCAAAGAGATGGGAATACCAGTCCACCTGACCTGCCTCTTGAGAAACCTATATACAGGTCAGGAGGCAACAGTTAGAAGTGTACATGGAACAACAGACTGGTTCCAAATCAGAAAAGGAGTACATCAAGGCTGTATATTGTCACCCTGCTTATTTAGCTTATACACAGAGTACATCATGAGAAACACTGGGCTGGAAGAAGCACAAGCTGGAATCAAGACTGCAGGGAGAAATATCAGTCACCTCAGATATGCAGATGAAACCACCTTTATGGCAGAAAGTGAAGAGGAACTAAAAAGCCTCTTGATGAAAATGAAAGAGGAGAGTGAAAAAGCTAGCTTAAGCTCAACATTCAGAAAACGAA
>SJYV01049284.1:570811-620369 GCA_006410875.1 Neotragus pygmaeus | reverse complement strand
TTATGGCAGAAAGTGAAGAGGAACTAAAAAGCCTCTTGATGAAAATGAAAGAGGAGAGTGAAAAAGCTAGCTTAAGCTCAACATTCAGAAAACGAAGATCATGGCATCTGGTCCTATCACTTCATGGGAAGTAGACGGGGAAACACGTGGAAACACGTGGAAACAGTGGCTGACTTTATGGGCTTTTGGGGGGGGGGGCTCCAAAATCACTGCAGATGATGATTGCAGGCATGAAATTAAAAGATGCTTACTCCTTGGAAGGAAAGTTATGACCAACCTAGATAGCATATTCAAAAGCAGAGATATTACTTTGCCAACAAAGGTCTGTCTGGTCAAGGTCCTGGTTTTTCCAATGGTCATGTAAGGATGTGAAATTTGGACTGTGAAGAAAGCTGAGCACTCAAGAATTGATGCTTTTGACCTGTGGTGCTGGAGAAGACTTTTACGAGTCCCTTGGACTGCAAGGAGATCCAACCAGTCCATCCTAAAGGAAACCAGTCCTGGGTGTTAATTGGAAGGACTGATGCTGAGGCTGAAACTCCAGTACTTTGGCCACCTCATGCAGAGTTGATTCATTGGAAAAGACCCTGATGCTGGGAGGGATTGGGGGCAGGATGAGAAGGGGACAACAGAGGATGAGATGGCTGGATGGCATCACCTACTCATTGCACATGAGTTTGAGTAAACTCCGGGAGTTGGTGTGGACAGGAAGGCCTGGCATGCTGCAATTCATGGGGTCGCAAAGAGTCGGACATGACTAAGTGAGTGAACTGAACTGAACCCTTTCAAGTTTTACAAGCCCTTTTCACAGCTGAAATGTGATTACTCTATATAAATGTTAGCTATTATTACAAGAAGTGGTATGTGTGATGGTCAAGAGCAGGAACTCTGGAGCCATGGTATAACGTTCAGCAATGCCACTTAAAGACGATGTAACCTCTGGCAAGTCTTTTTTAACCTTTCTTTTCTCATTTCCTCATTGAAAAATGGGATGATAATAATCGCCTCTTATAAGCATTGTTATGAGGCTTAAATAAATTAGTATACGTAAAGCATTTAGAACAATGTCTGATACCTAGTAAGCGCCACGTGTGTTGGTTTATAATCACCTGTAACATCTCTATTATTACTGTTGTTGTGTTACTGTTACCATCCTTTGGGGACATGATTAAAACATTGTCCCGTGAGCTTTGGGAAAGGTAATGAATGATAGCTAAGTGTTCTCAGTCTAGCAAATATTGCTAAATTTTATTAGAAAGAATTATTGGCAAAATATAATACCATATGGATCCACCAAAAAGTTGTTTACTTTGTACCTTTTCTTCCCAGGAATTCCACAAATAATTTACATTGCCAAAATGTGGTTTGCAGTATAATAAAAGAAACTGCTCAAGTGTATGAGTACAGCTAGAAGGAACTTAAAAGCTCACACTGACCTCTACATGTACTCTTGGGGGAATACTTGAAGAACTTGTATTTCATAAACTTTTTGAGGAGAAGGCAGGAATTATTTCTATTAATATGATACTAATTTTTGTCTGAAAGTATGTTGTGTTCAGTATGCAAAATTAAAACAATGATGTATTTGCAATGCATTTGTGGGATTTCTNACTTGAAGAACTTGTATTTCATAAACTTTTTGAGGAGAAGGCAGGAATTATTTCTATTAATATGATACTAATTTTTGTCTGAAAGTATGTTGTGTTCAGTATGCAAAATTAAAACAATGATGTATTTGCAATGCATTTGTGGGATTTCTTTGGAAGAAATGATGCTAAAGCTGAAACTCCAGTACTTTGGCTACCTCATGCGAAGAGTTGATGCATCGGAAAAGACTCTGATGCTGGGAGGGATTGGGGGCAGGAGGAGAATGGGACGACAGAGGATGAGATGGCTGGATGGCATCACCGACTCGATGGACGTTGAGTTTGGGTGAACTCTGAGAGATGGTGATGAACAGGGAGGCCTGGAGTGCTGCGATTCATGGGATCGCAAAGAGTCGGACACGACTGAGTGACTGAACTGAACTGAACTGAACTGTCTTATGCATCCTTTCTCTATGGAGCTGGACTAGTATATATTTTAAACTATTCCAACCATTCTTTCTGTGGGCTTCCTCTATCTCGGTTAATGACAATTCTGACCTTCCAGACACACACGTCAAAAACCTAAATCTACTTTTTAAAATAATTCTCTTATCTTAGAACGATTTTAGATTTATAGAGAATGAGAGGGCAATGCAGAATTCCCCACATTCAGATTCCCCTATTATCAAAATGATATTTTGGTATGATACATTTGTTATAGTGAATGAAACAATATTGGTAAATTACTACTAACTAAAGTCCATACTTGATTGATATTTCCTTAGCTTTGACTTAATGCACTTTTTCTGTTCCAAGATCCCATCCAGGATACCACATTACAGTTAGTAGACATATCTTAGAATTCTCTTGGCTTTGGTAGTTTCTCAGATTTTCCTTCTGTTGTTGTTTTCTTTTTTTTTTTTTCCCTAGATTTTTCTCATTAGATAGGGTTTGGAGATAGAAGACCACAGAGGCAAAGTGCCATTTTCATCATATCCTCCTAAGGGAACATGCTACCAACATGATTTATCACTACTGACCTTCATCACCTGGCTGAGGTAGTGTTTGTCAGGTTTCTCCACTATAAAATTACTTTTTTCTCCCTTTTCATGTTTTTGGAAGCAAGTCACTATAAGCTACCCACAAAGGAGTAAAAGAATATTCACTTCCAAAATTGCTCTAAGTAATATATTTATCTAGACAGTTAACTTCTATTTTTTTGATAGACACAGAGTGTTTCATGGAAAGATACTGCTTAAAAAATAAACTGCTTAATTCTAGTAATTTGTTGTAGCAAGTATAACACATGCTTGTTGTATAAAAACTAGAAAATGCATTTAAGCAAAAGATCACCTAAAATGCAACACTCAGACAGTGCTGCAGTCCTCAGTTGCTCAGTCGTGTCTTACTCTTTGTGACCCCATGAACTAAAGCCCACCAGGTTCCTCTGTCCCTGGAATTTCCCAGGCAGGAATACTAGAGTGGATTGCCATTTCCTTCTCTGGGGGATCATTCCCATCCAGAGATTGAACCATGTATCTTGCAGTCAGATTCCACAGACCACTAAAATTAATATTTTGAGGCACTATCTTCAAACCGTCTTTCTATGTCTACATTTAGAGTTAAAATAATCCTCGGCATATACTACTCTATCTGGCTTATTACCATTTCACATTAACGAAAATTAGTCTGTATTTTTTTTAGACTGTTTTCTTCTCTCCAATTCCAGAGCCTAGCATAGTGTCCAGCATGTAGTGGCTTCAGCAAGTGTGATCCAATGAACTTTCTGACTTGAACAAAGGAAGCCTCCATGAAACAATTTAATGGAATTTGCTGACAAAATCAATCTTCTTCTCTTCCTTTGCCCTCACAGGATAACTAAAGTCACAGGCATAGCATCATCAATTTTGGGCCTTGGACAATGAGTTAAATCAGTGAAATAGTGTGTAGTTTGTAAGGACTAAAAGATAATGGTATGCAAAGTATTTAAGTACACAGGCCCATGATTCCTTACCCCAAACCCTTTTGACTAGATATATTTTGGAATTCAGAATTCCTCAGTTGAGGGGGACGATAGAGCAAATGTGCAATATCTTATGAAACACCAGGACTAGGCACAGGGAAACACACTGTAGTCAGCAGTCATATTTTCTAAAGCAAAGTAAGTGAATCATCACAATAAACAGACCAATTCCTGTGTTTTATAATTTTTTTAACTAGATGCTAAAAATCCCTTGTGGCTGGACTCTAGAAGAGTCCCAGTTCCTTCGGCCTCAATTTATTACCATCTAGGGACCAACCTGTAAAATTAAAAGACCCACTAGCATTCACGACTGGCATTTCACATTTCCAGGAATAATTTTTTGTTATCTAAAGGCCAAAGATATAAATAAGCTTCCTTATCTGTTACCTGTGCCAGTTTTCATGACTTCCTTCCTAGCCCACCCTTTCACTTAGGGAAAGCTTAAGAGCCCAGCTTTAGTTTGGAAGGGAGGAAGGGATTCTCACTCTCCACCTTTGCTGGACCCAGGCCCTGCCCTCCAACCTGTAGGGTGGATATTACCCATCCCCTCAGTCACTGATGCTGATAAACTCCCAGGAAACGATGCCATCAGTTTTCCTGCTTAATCTCTCTTTCCATTACTTTTCAGTTTCTGGTGCCAGACGATTTCCCTTCTTTCTAGCAAAGCCAGCTGAGCATTAAATAATAATTTCATTTTATCCAACACGTCCTTGGGTAATAGCAGAGGTGTCAGGTTTTCTGGGTCTACCATATTGCCAGACCAGAACACTTAATTTCATTTTTCTTTTAAATAAACAAACTATTTATTAAAGACTTAAAATATTCTATTAGCCATATTTTTCATTAACCAGGTATACCACTTCCCAAGCCTTGTGGAATAATATTTGATATAGGCATTATATAGTTACTTTTGAAATAAAAATTATTTAATGAATATTTTTCTTCTGCAAATAAGTCTTTGTAAGCCTACTCTGGAAAATGAGAAATCACAATTTGATGCCATCTACTTAGGGACAAATTATCTTCCAGACATTGAATACAATTGCTTAGTTGAAATGACTCTGAATGCTATCTATTCTTAACAGCAACAGGATAAATTTGTTATGCTGAAATGTCAGTGCTGTCTAGGTAGTGTTGTTCCAAGATACCTGTGATCATATCAAATGTATTTGGTTCTCTTCCTTGTGCGTGCATGCACGCTGAGTCATTCAGTTGTGTCTGACTCTTTGCAACCCTGTGGACCATAGCCCACCAGGCTCCTTTGTCCATAGGATTCTCCAGGCAAGAATACTGGAGTGGGTTGCCATGCCCTCCTCCAGTTTCTTCCTTAGTCAATCCCAATCTTAATTTCTTTTTTAAATAGAGTTCATTGTTGATCCTTAGTGCACTGTCTGGAACTGAACAAGGACGTACTCAATATTCGATGACTAAACTTCCACTTGATGAATAGTTCTGTGCTGGTCACTCCCTCAGGCTATTAGCTGGAACCGGAGAAAAGATGAACAAAAATTCTCACCATTGGAGCCCCAGTTCTATGATCTTTTTCAATTTTAAATTCAGGGTGGTCTTTGTAGCTACCCTGCTTTGTTTTTCTTTGTTTGTCATGAATGAAGCAATTTGATATTTGAATTCCTGATAAGCCTTTTTCAAGACTATTAACATGACAATTGGCAAATGGCACTTTTCTGAGGTAGGATAATGAATAAAATTCCCTTTTATCTTCCTGGGGAATCAATGACTACATTGAAAACTATGATAACACTGGATCTTTCAATAGCAGATGTGACTTGTAAAGTGAAATCAATGTTTAGACTGATGATGTCTCTTAGAATAAGGAAGATTTCATCTGAATAATTATAATAAAAATATATGATTAATCAGTTGAGTAAGACTAGAAATTCAGTAAATAGTGAGCCTTATTGGGCCATTTTTTGGCTTAAAAATCTGGGGAAATTGTGAGCTTCACACTTCTCCCTCAAAAGCACAAGTTAATTTCCTAAACACATGTCCCTGATCAGGGAGACATACAGTGTGCATCTCTGTGGATACCTGAACCAACTGATGGACTGACGTATTTCTTCTTATGCTCAGCCTCCCAGCAGGTTTGCAGTATGAGCTTGCAAGCACAGATCCTCACATCCTCCCGGCAACCCCTTCTTGAAAGATGAGTTTTACAATGTTTAGTTTCTGTTGCTGTAAAACAACTATCACACATAATGTATGTACCAGGTAGACTCTGTCGGTTGTGGACGACCAAAACATAACCCAAACCTGCAGACATGAAAGGCAGGAATTTACTGGCTTCACACTCAAACCACAAAAGAGGGCAGGCTGGCTTCAAGAACGGCTGGTCTCAGTACTAGAGTCTTGTCCAGGCCCTTGCTTGAGCTCTGCTTCTCTCAATGTCTTAGTCTCATCACTCCAGGGAACACAGCCACTAACAGCCAGAGAATCTTATCTCAACATCTCTTTTCCTAAAAGAAAAGAGCGTCTTTCTCACAGCATTACACAGAAGAACAATAAGCTTTTGGAAGGGTTAAGAATGGCTCATCTGGGACCATGTGTCCACCCCTTAAACCATCACAGCATTGGTCAAACATTGGTCTGAATTTTCTGCTCACCACTGTAGTCAGAAGTGAAGGGACTATTTCTGTAACGAAGGGACAGTGGCAAACATAAAAGGCACTACATATACTTAATCAGGGAATTATATACATCAATCATTTTATTATGTAATATAGTTATTTGTATATAGTCTATGTATGTTTGTCTTTAAGAAAGTCTTGTGACTTATCTTGTCCTTATATATGTGAATATGTATGTACTTTTTGTATATCTGTATATACTAGTTCATGAATAGAGATGAATGCATAAATTGTACACACGTATCACTGTTTTGAAAATAAGAGTGTAGCTTTTCCTTTTCCGGGGATTCCATTTACATCCCCAGATCATAATTACCCAGTGAATGTATCCTCTATCTTCTATCCCCAACAGTCAAATGCATTCCAGGCAGATTGGCCTACTTACTGCCCCTACATGTGTCTGATTTCCTTTTTTGGAAAGTCAGAGAACCATGCAGACCTATAATAGTATCTCAGGGACTCCATGGGCATTGGGTGCCATATCCAAGTCAGGGGTACACAGAATGAAGCATTATTAAAAGTGACCTTATATGTAGTTTTTGTGGCATCAGGACCAAGATATGAATACTCCAAGACTGTACAACCAACCAAAAAATATGGGGAGCTGGAAGGTATGAACTAAGGGTAAGGGAACCAGAGGGAAGTAATAAAGGAATGCACAGAGTGTGAGGTGGCGGGGGTTCCTAGTGCAAACATGAGTGCACCGTGGCTTCTGTGTAGAGCTCTTGGCCTACTGGGAGTGGTGGGAGCTGAAGGAGCATGGACAGTTCACAGTCAGACCTCCTGCTTTAGCTCTTTTCCCCAACTCTGCTTTCTCTTCTCTCTCGATCCCATCCAAATCCTTACCCTATGCATGCGATCTCACCTCCCCAACAATGCCTCCTAGAATTATAACCCACAGCAAGGTCTCTCCCTCTCCTTGGCAGTGGTGCCCTTGAGATTGCCTTGAGATCAGCCACTGTTTGGGAGCTGCTATTTCACAACCAGAGTAGGAAACATAGTCTTTTTTCCACTTGATAAATATATGTCCTCATACTTAGGAAAAAGATAAATTATCTTCCAAACGACAAATTTAATATGCACAGGCCAAAGAAGTCATCTTTGCTGTATGTTAATTTAGTTGTTTGCTTTTCTACAACAATCTAATAGTTGAAAGTTATTTTACTTTACGGTTATACAAATGGAATGTTCAAATTTTAATTAACAATTAAATTGATGAGTTTTAAACTTCTGGAACATATATTTGCATATAATTGCTCTCAGTATACTTACGTAAAATCCAAAGCTCATATTCCCCAAAACAGAAAGTCTATTCATGTCAGCTTTAGTTACATGTGTACATTTATTTGAATGTGTAGAGTGTGTGCTTTTATTGCCAAGAAAGTCAGCTCTGTTTCTTAATTGTCGCTATAACCACAATTTGGGAAATTCTATTACAACATCAATATGGTATGCACATCTTTAATTAGGCTAGTACGGCCTGTCATAGCAACTGATCCTATGTATTCTTATTTAGTCTAGTTGAGGTTTTAAAATGTCCTCCTTTTTTAGAGACATATTTCGGCCTCATTAAATTGTTAAATCAATATACAGCCCTACAACTTGATTGCTATATTCTAGAAATCCTGTGCCTCTTCACTTAGTGCATCTTTAGCACCATCTCAAAGGGCATTCTTCCCCAAACACCTGAAATCCTCTGCAGTTCTGGTGTTTTAGGACTCTCTTATCAGATCTAAAGGAGACACCTGTCACCCTCCTCCCCATTACCAGGAAGATCTGGCTGTGGCATCCTATTGATCTCCAGAGCTTGTTTCTCTATTATTTAGTAGTTAATGCAAATACATTGCAGGTTGCTTGCTCTGAGCAATGTCACCAACCAAAAAGACAACAGATTCCATGCTCTGGAGATTACAAACAGAATCTAGCCTAGAGTTCATTTCCCTCTCTTTCCTCCAGATCTGCCATGATCTCAACAGGGAGAAACAATGATTACCTGTAACCAAGCCCTGCAGTCCCTTAGTCTTTTATACCTCATATTCTGCCACAAAACAAATCATTAAAATCTGCATTAAGGAGAAAGGAGAATTCCCATGATACTGACAAGCATAGATGTGTCTTTTTGAAACACATATGGGTTTTTTATGCTTTTTGCTATGTCCAGGGTCAAATGATAATTCAGGAGCTGCCATAAAGCTATGGGTGGAGTTCCTCAAATTCAGTCCTATTAAAATAGCAGGTTGCATTATTCATCAGTAGTGACATGAGAGGGCAAGTGTGAGCAGTTTGGGGGTCAAGGATTAAAGTGGGGGTGGGACACACAGGAGCTATAGGGCCTAATGAAAATCTAAATCTTTCCCGGTCTCAGCTTCAGGATGGCACTGCCTCTTGCTGGTTGCCAGCTCACACAAGTATTGATGAGGAATTCTGGGTTCTCTGGTCAGCAGGGACTTCCTGAATTTCCAGGTTAGTTGACACGCGTTTTGTTACCCTGCTTCTCAAGATTTCTCATTCCCCAAATATAAGAATTTTAGCCTATGTTAAGAAAGGGAAGGGGGACAGGGCAAAAGATGAGAGCCAATATTTAGACTGTCATTATTATGGTGGGATGGGTATTTTAATTCTTTCAATTTATCTGCTCTAGACTGGCCCTCATAATTTTCACTACATATTCCTTTTTATGGATCTAGACCAGGAAAAGAAAATACTCCAACCATATGAAATGTGATGGTTGGATAACATCAGTGACTCAATGGAGTTTGAGCAAACTCTGGGAGATAGCGAAGGACAGGGAAAGCTGGCATGCTGCAGTCCATGGGTCACAAAGAGTCAGACAAAACTTAGCAACTGAGCAGCAACATATAAAATATAAGCAAGTCCATCTATTTTTCTCTCTTGTGTTCTTTGTACTGATACTTCTTGTACTTCCTTGGGGAATAGATCATTCAAAAACTAGGTGAGTTGATCAAATGAAGCCAAGCTTCAACTGGGTATAATTTACTATATAAGGGTTCTTCATGACAGATTGTCACAGATTCATGAGACAGCTTATTCTTCTACTTGTGCCAAGCCTAAAGGACCAGAACTCAGCTCACTTTTAAAGATAAAAAAAGAATCACAGCTTGCTCCCAAGCAACTCAGCGCTCTGGTGTCCACAAAATCTTCAACCTAATTCTGCCACTCCCATCCCGCATCTTTATTTAGACAGTAGTGGAGAGACATCCTTTCCTGTAAACATTTCTGCTCTTAAAATCTTTGTCTGGTGGCAGCAATGTCTGATTCAACTGAAACACTGGGCAATAAAACCATCATTGACAATGTGATGTTTGCAGCTGCTCTGAGTCTGGAAATCATTGCTGGCAAGTCTACATGTTCAAAAAAAATTCTTGGACATCTGGTGGTATCTAGAAAGCATGTGCTTTCTTCTGAGAAACTTCTGAGAAAACCTCAAGGACCAAGATCTTGAAATAAATAGATCATCTTGGTGACCACTTAACTCAGCTCAGCCATAGCCATTGACTCTTTTTCCAGATTAGAAGAGAGTGAATAGGAACACAGGAGTGTGTGGTTACCTTTGAAATAAAATTCAAGGGCCGCTATTATAGCTATTTGCCCAAGAACATCAAATCTACCACTTAACATTTTTACTGTATTACTTAAGATTCCCAAAGAATTTTCTTTCTGAGTCTAATGTAACTATCTCTGGGAAGACCCGCACTTGAAGCCATTATGTGGTGAGGACGCAGGCACAGAGCATTCGGGAGTAAGAAAATGCAGACATGTGGTGAGAAGAGAAGAATTTTGAGAAAGATGAGATAAGGAGGATGGAGGTAAAGAGCCACCAAATTTTGTCTTCCTCCCAATTTAGCCTTACAACTATCAGAATTCAGAGGTAAATCTGTCATTCTTTTGGGGTGTTATCCATTGTTTTTCAGCTTTCATGCAAAATGTTCTGCTTATTACTTGCGCTAATGTTTCAGCATTCTGAAACATGTCCCTTTAAGTCTTCCTGTGATCTATAAATTGAATCACGCTGTTTGTGTTCTTTTATTTTTGCATCTTTTGCTCAAAATTTTGCTTTTCTAAGATCCATACATGGTGTCATGTGCAGCCATGCTAAGTCACTTCAGTTGTGTCCGGCTCTTTGTGACCTTATGAACTGTAGCCTGCCAGGCTCCTCGTTCCATGGGATTCTCCAGGAAAGGATACTGGAGTGGATTCTCATGCCCTCCTCCAGGGAACCTTTGTGACCAGGGATCAGACCTTCATCTCTTAGGTCTCCTGCGGTGGCAGGCAGGTTCTTAACCACTAGCGCCACCTGGGTACCCACATGTTGTCACATATAGCTGCAATTTCCTCTTTTCCATTGATGTGTGGTATTCCACTGGATGGAATACCACATATTTAACCATTTTCCTACTAAGAGACATGTCCAGGTTCTAGAATAATGCTGCTATACATGTCATCTATGCTTCCCACTATATGTGTTCATGCATGTCGCAAGTGAATATATGGGTGATTAGAAATGCTGGGATGTGACACCACCCTTCTGCAGAAAGTGAAGGGGAACTAAAAAGCCTCTTGATGAAAGTGAAAGAGGAGAATGAAAAAGTTGGCTTAAAGCTCAACATTCAGAAAACGAAGATCATGGCATCCGGTCTCATCACTTCATGGGAAATAGATGAGGAAACAGTGGAAACCGTGTCAGACTTTATTTTGGGAGGTTCCAAAATCACTGCCGATGGTGACTGCAGCCACGAAATTAAAAGACGCTTACTCCTTGGAAGGAAAGTTATGACCAACCTAGATAGCATATTAAAAAGCAGAGACATTACTTTGTCAACCAAGGTCCGTCTAGTCAAGGCTATGGTTTTTCCAGTGGTCGTGTATGGATGTGAGAGTGGACTGTGAAGAAAGCTGAGTGCTGAAGGATTGATGCTTTTGAACTGTGGTATTGGAGAAGACTCGTGAGAGTCCCTTGGACTGCAAGGAGATATAAAAAGTCCATTCTAAAGGAGATCAGTCCTGCGTGTTCTTTGGAAGGAATGTACTAAAGCTGAAACTCCAGTATTTTGGCCACCTCATGCAAAGAGTTGACTCACCGGAAAAGACCCTGATGCTGGGAGGGATTGGGGGCAGGAGGAGAAAGGGATGAGATGATGACAGAGGATGAGATGGCTGGATGGCATCACTGACTCGATGGACGTGAGTTTGGGTGACGGACAGGGAGGCCTGGTGTCACAGTGTTGCAAAGAGTCGGACATGACTGAGTGACTGAACTGAACTGATCTGAACTGAGAATATCCATATCTTTGCCTTTACTAGAAAATGGGAAGCTGTTTTTCCCAAAGCAATTATTCCCTCTACTAATATATGGGGCGGTGGCCGGGAGGAGCAACCCCACACCTGAGGCCAGGGACGGCAGCCAGGAGTAGCAACCCCATGTCCAAGGAGAGGTGGCTGTGCAAGCGCAGGAGGGCCTAGAGGAGTAGCCCACAGTGAAGATCAGGAAGGGCGGCAGTGAGGAGATACCCTTCGTCCAAGGTAAGGAGCAGTGGCTGCACTTTGCTGGAGCAGCCGTGAAGAGATACTCCATGCCAAAGGTAAGAGAAACCCAAGTAAGATGGCAGGTGTTGCAAGAGGGCATCAGAGGCCAGACACACTGAAACCATACTCACAGAAAACTAGTCAATCTAATCACACTAGGACCACAGCCTTGTCTAACTCAATGAAACTAAGCCATGCCAGCAGGGCAACCCAAGATCGACTGGTCATGGTGGAGAGGTCTGACAGAATGTGATCCACTGGAGAAGGGACTGGCAAACCACTTCAGTATTTTTGCCATGAGAACACCATGAACAGTATGAAAAGGCAAAATGATAGGATACTGAAAGAGGAACTCCCCAGGTCATTAGGTGCCCAATATGCTACTGGAGATCAGTGGAGAAATAACTCCAGAAAGAATGAAGGGATGGAGCCAAAGCAAAAACAATACCCAGCTGTGGATGAAACTGGTGACAGAAGCAAGGTCTGATGCTATAAAGAGCAATATTGCATAGGAACCTGGAATGTCAGGTTCATGAATAAAGGCAAATTGGAAGTGGTCAAACAGGAGATGACAAGAGCGGATGTTGACATTCTAGGAATCAGTGAACTAAAATGGACTGGAATGGGTGAATTTAACTCAGATGACCATTATATCTACTACTGTAGGCAGGAATCCCTCAGAAGAAATAGAGTAGCCATCCATCATGGTCAACAAAAGAGTCCAAAATGCAGTACTTGGATGCAATCTCAAAAACGACAGAATCATCTCTGTTCGTTTTCAAGGCAAACCATTCAATATCACAGTTATCCAAGTCTATACCCCAACCAGTAATGCTGAAGAAGCTGAAGTTGAACGGTTCTATGAAGACCTACAAGACCTTTTAGAACTAACACCCAAAGAAAATGTCCTTTTCATTATAGGGGACTGGAATGCTAAAGTAGGAAGGCAAGAAACACCTGGAGTAACAGGCAAATTTGGCCTTGGAATGCAGAATGAAGCAAGGCAAAGACTAATAGAGTTTTGCCAAGAAAATGCACTGGTCATAGAAAACACCCTCTTCCAACAACACAAGAGAAGACTCTACACATGGACATCACCAGATGGTCAACACCAAAACCAGATTGATTATATTCTATGCAGCCAAAGATGGAGAAGCTCTATACAGTCAACAAAANGGCTCCAAAATCACTGCAGATGGTGACTGCAGCCATGAAATTAGAAGACGCTTACTCCTTGGAAGAAAAGTTATGACCAACCTAGATAGCATATTAAAAAGCAGAGACATTACTTTGTCAACCAAGGTCCGTCTAGTCAAGGCTATGGTTTTTCCTGTGGTCATGTATGGATGTGAGAGTTGGACTGTGAAGACAGCTGAGCAATGAAGAATCTATGCTTTTGAACTGTGGTGTTGGAGAAGACTCTTGAGGGTCCCTTGGACTGCAAGGAGATCTAACCAATCCATTCTGAAGGAGATCAGTCCTTGGATTTCTTTGGAAGGAATGATGCTAAAGCTGAAACTCCAGTACTTTGGTCATCTCATGAGAAGAGTTGACTCACTGGAAAAGACATTGATGCTGGGAGTGATTGGGGGCAGGAGGAGAAGGGGACAACAGAGGATGAGATGGTTGGATGGCATCACCTACTCGATGGACGTGATTCTGAGTGAACTCCAGGCGTTGGTGATGGACAGGGAGGCCTGGCGTGCTGCGATTCATGGGGTGGCAAAGAGTCAGACACGACTGAGCAACTGAACTGAACTGAACTAGTATATGAGTTCCTATGGTTCCACATCATCATCACCAACACTTGGTATTGTCAGATTCTTGATCTTTTTGTCAATCTGATATTTAGTGAGCATTCACTTACTTGTGCTTTTTTCTTCCTTCTCATTGTGGTTTTAAATTTGCAAAACTTTGATTTCTAATGAGACTAGGAACTCTTTCATTTATTTACTGCCCTGAATCCAGATTCCTTAACATTTTACATTTCATACTTTAAACTTTTGTATTTTGGTGTTGTTCATACTAGGCATTTCATGACATAACTGATAAGTACAAAGCAAGCAAAAGAGACTCATTCATTGAACATCAGTTTAGAACTGGGCACTTCATGTACTTTGTCCTGTTTAATCCTCATAATAACTTGCTGTGGTGGTTTAGTCACTAAGTTGTATCCGACTCTTGCAACCCCATGGACTGTAGCCCTCCAGGCTCTTCTGTCCATGGGATTTTCCAGGCAAGAATATTGGAGTGGGTTGCCATATCCATAACTTGCTAGTTGATCTTTTTTTCTAAGTGTGAGAACTAGTACTCAAATCACGCCTGTGTGCATCTGTAGTCTAAAAACTCTTTCCAGTAATCATGTTCCCTCTCAAGAAATTACCTTCATGGGATCAAAATATTGATCAATATCTTGTAGCAAAGTCATTGTATTACAAATCACACCAAAAGAATTTCAAAAGAGACTAGTTAATATGAGTAATTAAATAATTGCAGTCCTAGGTCAGTTTTCCTCTTAACATTCCAAAATCCAATCCATTATTATATAAACAAATGAAAGGTTCTTTGATATTTGGTGAGATTTCTCTCATGAGAGTAATTCATGAGACAGTTCAGTCACATGTTTCATTTTCTACCCATGAGAGGCACTTGTGAAATGACTAACATAATCCAGTAGAGTTACAGAATATTAAATGACAGTCTGAAATAAAGTAACAAAAGACAGAAGTGAAACAAACTATTCTCTAAGAGATACATTTTTATATAAGTAATCAATTTATTAGGACATTCAGCAAATTTAAGCAATAGACACTTAAAACAATTAATTCAAAGCCAATTAAAGGATAAACACAAGCAAGGCTCCTAAGAATTTATATGTTATTAATGGTGCCTTTTTCTTTTTAACTATAAAAGTCTAATAAAAGCCTATAAATCATGCATATATAGAAACAATTTTCAAAGAATCAAATTAACCAGAAGTAATGACTCATTCATGATATTGCCTACAAAAGGAGATGGACAAAACCAGTTTTCAACATCCCTCACTGACGCTAAGAATAATTCTTGGGATGGGAGTTGCATTTTGTGGGCAATTCTCTTCTCTAGTATTTTTGCAAAAATGACCTTTCAGTGGGATCTGATCCAAAATTCTTTGCAGTGATGTAGACACACTCGTGATTTGTACCTTTGTCACCAACAAATTCCAAAGGCTTGGACTTGGCAGCAATGAATATTAATCTCACACTCATCCCACTCCATGGAAACAAATAGTGAAAACAATTATATTATCAGTTCTATACACTGCATATATTTTGTGAAGTTTTTTTTTTTTTTTTACTTCACTCCATGACACAAATCATTGCTTGCAAAAATGCTAGCACTGTGTGCACTTTCTACTTGTCAATATACCTCCATCCTCTTCTATACCATCAATGGGCTACAAAGATTTAGAGGTTCAGTGATTATAGGATTTGAATGATTTTAAACCCCTTAAATTTGAAAATTCTTTAAATCCCATTATCTCTGCAGCCACTGAGAATTTTTAAATCAGCTTGGCCTTTTCTAGCTCCAGGTCTAAGGATTACAGAGTTTTAAAGAGTATAAATGCCTCTTTGCAGTTCTACAAAGAGCTGTCCCCAACCAGCTGACCTCCAGGAAATAAAGCCAGCCATTTCTCCAGCTGGCGACTGCTGATCAGAGTTTCTAAATGGAAAGATATGTATGTTATGCCACAAACCACCAGGAAACCAAGTAATTGCTTCCTCAACTCCACATGAAGCCAGTGAATCAGAAGATCTGATGCAGGAGGGGGCAAGAGACTTTAGACATGTGTCAAAAAGTCTAAGAATCAGAAACCAGGAAATGTCAGGAACCCAAAGAAGCTCACTGGGCCATAGAGGAAGTTCAGTGATGGGAAGCCACCTCGCACCCAAAGAAAAGTGGTTACCATGGACACCTTCAAACCCTATGTGACCCTCTGAGGTCTTACCTCTTGCGTCCTCACATTTATGTATCCATAGTGAGTTCGAAGGGGCCGCCTGTATGTATAGGAGAATGGTATCCATTTCGCACCAGGTTGTCCAAAGCAGTTTAGTAGCAATGGGAAATTCACTTCATTTACAAGGCGTACCACCAGCAGGAAGAGAAATGCTGCTATGAAGCTCACTGCAATCACAGACTTTCTCTACAAAACATTTAAAAAAAAAGAAGAAGAAGAATGAATGACTTTCAATCAAAAACAGTCTCAGAAAAAGGATATTTCAGTTGAGACAGAAAACAATTATTTGATGCATAGATTGCCCTAATGTGCTGAGCCTCTGAAAACAAACCGAGTATGGATTATATTTCCAGCCCATTCCTATCTCTCCTTACCTTCCTATCATCCTCGGTGATTCCTACATAGCTTTCAAAACCCAAGTCAGATAGGAAGCCTTTCCTACCTGATCATTTTCCTCCCCAGTATTGTCCCCTCACTCCTAACCTATCTACCCTAATAGAGGTAAGGAGTCCCACCCCTCCAGTACTTTGAAGGCCCTTCTCCTGTTGTACATTTTTCATGGTATAATTCCTTACATGACTTTTCTTTCAAGTAATTTTGAGTTTCTGGAGAATTGAGCTGCACTATGCCATATTGCTCTGTATCCTAGGTCCTTAACACAGTACATACTGTAGGCACTCACAAACATTTGTGTGAATCAATAAATGGATTTTGCACATTCTGGTAGATTCAGTCTCATTATAAATCATTATTCTGTGTCTTTATCTAGCACCCTTTACAGGCAAGAAACTTTGTGCTATAGGATATGCAAAAGACTCAAAAAAGCTAACACTAACAGGAGGGGAAAAAACACATGAAGCAGCATAAGAACATCCCCTAAATGTGTTTGTCATCAAAGCAGAGTAGGAGCAACTGCATCAGGCTGCCATGGGGAAAGGAGAGCTGTATTTGTGCTTGAACTTGATAAAATGCATGCATTTTTCACTAGACATGTGTGAGCAGAGCTTTCTAGGAAGAAGGAACAGAGTAAGGAGGCAAGAAAACATGAGGTTATTCATAGCCACATAGCATTTTGTTTCACTGTGACACAGAGAAGAAGAAAAAGCTAAAAATAAAGATGATAACTTTATAGGCTGCCTCAGATACCAAGCTAAGTCTATACTGAGTTTGTTAGATGACGGAAAACTTGAGATTTGTTGTTTAATTATTTAATTTTTTAAATGTGACTGTTATGTCATAATCAAATGCCAGCATTTGAGGCACTTTGGAGCAGAGTAAAACCAAACACAGGCAGCAACTAGTTAGGAGACTATTTCAATTGGCTAGGACAGAAGTAATGAGGAATGGAAGTGAGAATAGTGGCGGGGGCAGGGGGGGTAGTAAAAAGGTAAGAAAAGACATGAGAAAAACTCAATTTAGGTGGAAGACAGAAACCTTGGCTTCTGACTGAATAGAAGTGGCAGACAGAAAATTCAGAGAGGCTTCAGATGTTGAGTTCAGGTAGCTGCAATAACACTAATCATATCGGGAGAAATCAGGGTGGTCAGGGCAGGAAATGATTTAAGAGAGTAAGTGGACAAAGAGCTTGACTTTCTAAGTCCTAGTTCTCAAGGGCAAATGGGTCATCAAGGGGTCAGACAGAAAGTCAAGTCTAGAGTAAGAAGAAAGAAGACAGCTGAGGACAGATGTTAGGAACAAC
Source organism: Neotragus pygmaeus (assembly GCA_006410875.1). NCBI lineage: Eukaryota > Metazoa > Chordata > Mammalia > Artiodactyla > Bovidae > Neotragus > Neotragus pygmaeus. The sequence continues at coordinate 602,875 of SJYV01049284.1, read as the reverse complement.
ACTGCCTTCTCTCCAGGGTGAAGACACAATGAAATATTCCTTCCTGAAGGAAGGGCTTTGCCCTTGACTCTTCTTCAAACTTAAGGAAAACCAAATTACTTTCTGGGAAAGACTGAATGCTTGTTGTTGGTGCTGTTGCGTTTTTAGCTTGCCACTTTCTGGTAGAGTCAGCTTCCTTTTACTTCTCACAGAATGTCCCAAAGGAGAAAAGAAGCCCAAAGCTGGCCCCTGAATCCTCCCTGGGCCCATGGTCACAGTCTCTGGAAGGGCAACAGAATAAAGCCTCAAAGTCAAACACCCAAAGGAAGTCTTCTCTCTTGCCCAGCTCCCAGAATTTGTAAAAGCCCCATCCATCCCCCTGTCTAGCCAGCCTAATTTTCCAATCACCTGAAAGTCCCTTGAGTTCTGCTTCCTCAGAACCCCTTATCTCACCACTTACTACCACAGCCTTACCTCATTTAACCTTCTAATCATGAAAAACTGTTTTAATTTGTTCGTCTGTGGGAACATTATGTCCACAACATTGCAATGTGTCAAGGTAACAGCTTAAATGAGGTGATGGATCTTACAAGTTTAAAGGGACATAGACCAGAACAGATGGCTAAATAAAAGCAAAGGGGCCAGTCACCCATTAAGTAAACAGGTAAGAACCTTTTTTATCGCCATCCTGTAGTTTGTTGCAAACCAGTAGCTTGTTTTGAAGGAAACGAGGTGGGATTTGTGCTCAGCGTAGCTCTCTGCTTCTCTTAGCTGCCGCATTGCACGGCATGGCTGGGATTGGGGGACAAAAGCATGGAGGGCCTGTCTGAATTCACTGATCTCACAAAACAATGCATACATAATGCACCCATGGGAGGAAAATAAATCAGCCATTTTGAGAGAAACTGCAAAATGGAATGAAATCATAGTTGTAAAAGCCTGCTACCTAGCAGTCCATGTCTGCCTCCCATGTTCTATCAAAGGGAACCAAGTAATGAGCACAGAGAGGATGAGGGGGGCAAATGAGGAGTGAAAGCCAGAAGCTCACTCCTCTGTGCTGGACATACACCACAGACTACAGTGGGCAGACAGGATTTTTTCATGGCTCCGGCTTCCAGCCTCGATTCTATTGCATTGTCTGACCCTCATCCATTGCCTTCTTTCATATTTCCATATTCTTGTTTAACATAAACTCATTCCCACAGTCCTAATAACAAACACCTTGATGTTTCACTAGAAAAGGTCTACAAGCATATTCTGGACTCAAGGACAGCAGGACTTAATGTGGAGTGCATTCTTCTAGTAGGCCCTTCTGCGAGATCATGACCTTGAGTTTCAACAGCTAAAACAAAACCACAATGAGGCTACTCGAAGTTTCCACACACCAGAATGCAGTGAGAATATGTATGTGTGCCTATACAGGGACATAGAAGCTGGGGAAGTTACAAAATACCAACATGATATGTTGTCATTTAGTTGCTAAGTCATGTCCAGCTCTTTGCAGCCCCATGGACTGTGGCCTCCTCTCTCCTCTGTCCATGGGATTTCCCAGGCAAAATACTGGAGTGGGTTGCCATTTCCTCTCCAGGGGATCTTCCTGGACTAGGGATTGAACCCATGTCTCCTGCATTGACAGGCACTGGCAGGAGGATTCTTTACTGCTGAGCCACCAGAGATGCACATCCATAATATACGTGAATATATTTACTCCAAGTCATAACTGCACATTGAGTCCACACTCTGTATAGACTTGGCGAGGTGCTGAAAAACAGAAATAAAACTACAGAAGATAGACCATGCTTGCAAAGAATCACAACTTAGTGCACCTGGAAAGTGAACAGAAAATTCGAATGCCACTTATCAAATCGGGTGACAGAGGTATGCACAGAGTGGTGTGGTATCCCAGAGGAAAAGGGGGAAAGTCATGCATGAAACAATCTAAAGAATGCTTGTCTGAAGAGGCGGTGTTGAAACGGAGTCCTGAAGAATGAGGAGACAGATAAGTGGAGATGAGAAGGGCATTCTAGGCAGAGGGAACAGTTTAGACAAAGGCACAGAAGTTTTTTAAAGGCCTGAATTTGGTCAGATACATGCAAGTCACTTGATAAGATGAATATATTTGATATGTAGTGGGAGATATGCTGGGAAGTGGACAAGGTTCAAATCATAACAAAAAATAATAAACCAAATGCATTAAGTCAGATGCATTTATTTGTCCCACTTTCCATACATTAGGATAATGAAAAGATAAATGCATAAAGTGCTGTTTTATAATTCTAAAGTAGTCTTCACTTTCCAATCTAGTGAAAATGTGTCCATCACTTTATATTACAAATTTCCAGTTAACATACCACAACTTGTTTCCAGTTGTTTGACTTTAGTTTATCCTATCAGTTGTTTCTTCTTTTAACTGTTTTAAGTCCATCAACAGAGAGCAAATGACTCTACTTGTTTACACATGTGTTCTACATCTAACAATTTGTTTATGGAATTATCACTGCTGTTTTTATTGAAGTAATCAGAGCATTCCCCAGATTCAACAACCAACAATTAGGTAAGGGAAGGCAATAGTAAGTACTTGTCAAGTTAATAATGCATAAGATTCAGTGCAACAAACTTTTCACACTGTAGAAAACAGATATAAATTCAATAAGTCATTCCCCTAAGCTCACACAGTGAACACTAAATGATATAATATAGGTGGAAAAAGCAAAGCACAGGTCAGGGAACCTAGTGAACACAAAAATGGAAGATGTCACTATTACAATATGACCACTAACTGTGAAATCCTTGGAGGACATGAGCCAGTGATGAGCACAGGCTAGCCCATGGGAACACATGATAAGAACTGAGAGATACCTTTTTCTTAAATATCCCAAGCAGCTGCAGAGACATGAACATTCAGCACAACTCATCCACACGAGTTCTGAGAGAATGTCACTATGCCCAAATAGATCTGATGAATGGCTTTACGGAAAGCCTCTCCTTCTTTAGGGCAAGTCTGAAGGGGCCTTTAACAGCTGAGACATTTAGAATTTAATCCCCTCTGTGCTGCAAAAATATGCATCAAAAATGTGGCATTCCAGTTGCTTGCTCTTTAGGGTAGGAATATCATTTATCAGGCTTTATAGCAGAAATACCTATTTCAAAATAAAACCCACAGAGAATTCATGATTTAGGAAGAAAACAATTGCAGAGATGTGGACCTAGCAATTTTGCAACCCATATTAACATTTTTATGTTTTTATTCTTTTTATCACAGACTTTAACCACAGAATATGTTCTTTAATTTTTAGGTTAGTTGGTTGCTAGATTTTTTGGGGGGGGGTTATTTTCTGTAAATGATAGACAACAGTATAAAGGTATATTTTTCTATTTAAATTGTATTATTTAATGACTGAATTAGCTGCTTATGCAGTAAAATGGAGCACTTTTGTCCATATGGTATCACTTACTCAATAATAAATATGAAACACAGTGTCAATTGTATTATATATACCATTACTCAGTAACCTCACACAGTGATGGGAACCTCAGTTCAGTTCAGTTCAGTCACTCAGTCGTGTCCGACTCTGTGACCTCATGAACTGCAGCAAGCCAGGCCTTCCTGTCCATCACCAACTCCCGAAATTCACTCAAACTCATGTCCATCGAGTCAGTGATGCCATCCAGCCATCTCATCCTCTGTTGTCCCCTTTTCCTCCTGCCCCCAATCCCTCCCAGTATCAAGGTCTTTTCCAATGAGTCCACTCTTCGCATGAGGTGGCAAAGTATTGGAGTTTCAGCTTTAGCATCAGTCCTTCCAATGAACACCCAGGGCTGATCTCCTTTAGAACGGACTGGTTGGATCTCCTTGCAGTCCAAGGGACTCTCAAGCATCTTCTCTAACACCACAGCTCAAAAGCATCAATTCTTCAGCACTCAGCTTTCTACTCATTGCTTATTTATGACTTATCAAATACAATTTCTTTTCCTGTATAAAAAGCTCTATCTTCAATATAATTCTACCTTGTGCCATTGGCCATGCTCCAAATCTGGTCTCCCTGAATGCAACAAAGCTTCATCCCTTTTGTATAAGGATGAATTAGCAAAGCTCAGGGTATATAAATAAAACCTTCATTTGTTTCATTTTATTTATTGAATCAACAAACTGGATCCTGACTGTTAAACTATGGTAAACTCTGGGAAAAATCTCAGTCATGTGTTGGGGGGGATAAGAAAAAGAGTGTATAAAAAAAAAGTGGAACTGGTGGAGTCCACACAAGAGCTTATCAAGGGCAGCCTTAGGGAGCTAGCTGGTAATAGAATAATTGAGACCATCAAGAAGTGAATGTCAAACAAGGTCAACAGGGGAGAATAAGCAGCACTTCAGAATCCAGGAGGCCAATGAAGAAAATGTGATAGCAAAAAGCAGTACATTTTGGGGGCAAGCTTTGAAGAGGGCAGAAGAGTGAAGTTAAAAAAGTAGGAAGGGATTTGGTTACAGGAAGTTATACATCATGCCAAAGAGTCTGCACTTTCACTATAGACTCTGAAGAAAGGGTCTAAGTGTGGGATAGAGAGGTCAGACTTGATCATGGAAAGCTCACCCTGGAGGTAGTGTAGTAAGTGAATGGAGAGGCTGGAAAGATCCTACAGGAAAGACAATGAAAAAAGGCAACAATGGACTACTTCTTCAGCTATCACTGCTGCTGCTGCTACTAAGTCGCTTCAGTCGTGTCCGACTCTGTGCGACCCCACAGATGGCAGCCCATTGGGCTCCATCATCCCTGGGATTCTCCAGGCAAGAACACTGGAGTGGGTTGCCATTTCCTTCTCCAATGCATGAAAATGAAAAGTGAAAGTGAAGTCGCTCAGTCGTGTCTGACTCAGACCCCATGGACTGCAGCCTACCCGGCTCCTCCTTCCATGGGAGTTTCCAGGCAAGAGTACTGGAGTGGGGTGCCATTGCCTTCTCCGTCAGATATCACTAATGGACACTAAAAATTCTCAATATGGAAACTGCAATTATTACATTCAATGACTGGCTTTTCTTTTCCTACAAAAGCCAATGGGAATAAAGTCCAGATATAGCAGACATGGGTGAATAACCATCATAAACTTAACAGAAGATAGCATTTAATGAGTGATATTAGTTGGAGAAATATTTCTGTAATCGCTACCTTCTAGATTAAGAAATAGAGATATAGAGAGGTTGAGTAATGTGTCTAAGGTCACAGAGCAAGAAAATAGTAAAGACAGCTATGGAACTCAGATATTCTGACTCTAGAGTCTGTCTTTTAGTGTATGAATTAACTAAGTTGTTAATTGTTACTCATACCAAGAGGAACACTCTTATAGGATTGGTTCAGAAATTTTAAAAACTGGTACTAGCCATAGGCAGATTTTGTAATACATTTGTCAATAAGCAAAATACCTAATTCATATGGAAAATTAAGAGGCTGTTCTGAAACGTGATAATTATATTTATTCAAAATCAGTAATTTGTGGACAGATTTAATTCCGGCTCTATTCCCAGTATTAAAAATACAACTACAGGGTAACATTCATTAGCTCTAAGGGAAAATAAAGCAATTATCCTTCCACTTGTGATAGAGAACATTAGGTACCCTTAGTCAATCAATAGTCTGGAGTCTTAATTCAGGAAGTCTACAGGAACCAACACGACTGAATCGGTATGTCTTCCCTTCTCAGCTTCACAATTCCGTAATCTTTTTATTCAATGAAGATGCAGCCAAACAGCAAAATATTGATGCTTTCTTTAAATAACTATACACATAAATACATAAATAAATAAAGTCAAAACATTAAAGTGAACTTTTTTAAGTTGTAGAACATCTTCAATTTGGTGATCTATTTTAAGAATGTGGAGCCACATCAACATGTCACTTTCAGACATGGGTGCAGTCCAATAAGAAATACAAATCCAATCAACAAAAACTAAAGCAGTAGAGGTATCATGGGCATCCCCACTGTCATAAACTATTCTATACAAAATGCTAGGAAAATTACAGGTGGCCAAAATTGTATTTCTGCTTTATTGACTATGCCAAAGCCTTTGACTGTGTGGATCACAATAAACTGTGGAAAATTCTGAAAATACCAGACCACCTGACCTGCCTCTTGAGAAACCTGTATGCAGGTCAGGAAGCAATAGTTAGAACTGGACATGGAACAGCAGACTGGTTCCAAATAGGAAAANCTCTGCTCCGTGCGAAACCCCAACCCAGAAGCAGGTCGTCTACAAATGGTTTAGCACCAGGTTCCCGACAAAGGTGCGGTGCGTGACGGGCGAGGGGGCGGCCGCCTTTCTGGCCACACCCCGTGTCCCGGGACGAAGGGCTCTCTGCACCGGACCCGGGTCCCTACGCACGGCAGGGCGCGGGCGACGGCCGGGCGGCGGGGGACCGGCTATCCGAGGCCAACCAGTTTTGTGAAATTGATTTTCTCTTGGGGTAATGTTCAACCTAGCCTGCTCTATTGTCTAGACTTAATGGCAGAGTGTTTTTGAGAAGTCTCACGTCCAGCATATCCTCCCTAGAAATCATATTCAGCTATTCTTTCCACACGTGAGCTAGAGACGCAGGGGGAATGGTATTTTTCTGTTGAATACGCCAGGTTTGGCAATGGTCTTGGTTTCAGGTTTGTTTCTTGGTAAAAGAAATCAGTGGGTTTTAAGATGACGTCGTTACTCCACAGGCATAGACCCTTCAGTATAGCTTTAAAAAAAAAATCATTTATTTTTAACTGGAGGATGATTGCTTTACATTACTCTATCGCCTTCTGAGTGCAAAAAGATATGACACTGAAATATGAACTCCCCAGGTTGGTAGGTGCCCATTATGCGACTAGAGAAGAGCGGAGAAATAACTCCAGAAGGAATTAAGAAGCTACGACGCCAAAGTGAAACAGCTCCCAGTTGTGGATATGACTGGTGGTGAAACTAAAGTCCGGTGCTGTAAAGAACAACATTGCACNGTTGGTAGGTGCCCATTATGCTACTAGAGAAGAGCGGAGAAATAACTCCAGAAGGAATTAAGAAGCTACGACGCCAAAGCGAAACAGCTCCCAGTTGTGGATATGACTGGTGGTGAAACTAAAGTCCGGTGCTGTAAAGAACAACATTGCATAGGAAGCTGGAATGTTAGGCCCATGAATCAGGGTCAATTGGAAGTGGTCAAACAGGAGATGGCAAGAGTGAACATCGATATTCTAGGAATCAGTGAACTAAGATGGACCGGAATGAGTGAATTTAACTCGGATGACCATCATCTCCGGTGCGTGCCTGTGGACATGCCCTGTAGAAAACTCCAGATCCTGAATCTAGAAGCCCAGCCCCCTTTGTAGGAGTTCCAGAGAGGACGCAGACACCAGGGGGGGCACCATCATGCACTCCCAGTTCTGTATCCACTCACCTCCAGCGGGAGGTGGAAAGGAGCCATAGGCCAGGGCTTTAGCTGATTACCCTCCTATTCAGCACTTGCCAGGGGGCTCAGCAGTAAGAAAAGTCAGCTGCCAAGGTAGGAGATTCAGGTTCGATCCCTGTGTCGGGCACATCCTGTGAAGGAGGAAATGGCCACTCACTCCAGTATTCTTGCCTGGAACATGTCGTGGGCAGTGGATCCTGGAGGGCTACAGTCCATAGGATCGCAAAGGGTCGGACTCGGCTGAGTGCCTGAGCACATCTTCTTTTGGACTTCATCTGTCCTAGGTAAATCCTGACTACATGTCTGTGTTCCTGAATTTTCCTTTCAGGAGAAAAGGTAAAGATCAGTCAAATGAACTGATACAAGGGATTCTGTAAAAGGAAAGAAAATATCCTTGCAGGTTATGACAGAAGCAAGTCAGTGTGGAAGACCTCAACTTAAATCGAATGTCCTCATGGGCCTGCATGTCCAGTTACTCACTTGTGTCCAACTCTCTGTGACTCCTTGAACTGTAGGCGCCAGGACCCTCTGTCCATGGAACTCCCAGGCAGCAGTCCTGGAGTGTGTTGCCGTTTCCTCTTCCGGGGGCTCTTCCTGACCCAGGGATCAAACCCGTCTTGTGTCTCCTGCATTGGCCGGTAGATTCTTTCTTTACCGCTGCGCCACGCAGGAAGGCCGATGTGCTCATAAACAACCCTATTTTACACCTTTGTGTGAAGTGAGTTCTGGAAAGGAAAGAAAAGAGATTTGACTTTGGGGTAGGAGAGGAGGTTTTGAGTGCTAATCCCCAAGTCCCCGGTATTTCTAGCCACCCATTTCTGGGTAAGGGCAGTGTGACTTACTGTCCTGGCCGTGCCATTGGCATAGTGGCTTTGGAGCCAGACACACTGGGTGTGATTACAGGAGGGGCGGGGGACTGCAGCAGAGCAGGCTTCCCTGTTCTTGCCTATAATAAGGTACCTTAAGATGAGTGGGAAATGTCACCTCCTACTGAGGGCTAATAATCATATTTTTTTTGATTGCCTATGAGTTAGAACCAGACATGGAACAGCAGATTGGTTCCAAATTGGGAACGGAGTATATCAAGGCCGTATATTGTCACCCTGCTTATTTAACTTATATGCAGAGTACATCATGAGAAATGCTGGGCTGGAAGAAGCACAAGCTGAATCAAGATTGCCAGGAGAAATATCACTCACCTCAGATATGCAGATGACACCACCCTTATGGCAGAAAGTGAAGGAGAACCAAAGAGCCTCTTGATGAACATGAAAGACGAGAATGAAAATGCTGGCTTAAAGCTCAACATTCAGAAAACAAAGATCATGGCATCTGGTCCCATCACTTCATGGCAAATAGATGGGGAAACAGTGGAAACAGTGGCTGACTTTATGTTTTTGGGCTCCAAAATCACTGCAGATGGTGACTGCAGCCATGAAATTAAAAGACGCTTACTCCTTGGAAGGAAAGTTATGACCAACCTAGACAGCATATTAAAAAGCAGAGACATTACTTTGTCAACAAAAGTCTGACTAGTCAAGGCTATGGTTTTTCCAATGGTCATGTATGGATGTGAGAGTTGGATTGTGAAGAAAGCTTAGCACCGAAGAATTGATGCTTTTGAACTGTGGTGCTGGGAAAGACACTTGAGAGTCCCTTGGACTGTAAGGAGATCCAACCAGTCCATCCTAAAGGAGATCAGTCCTGGGTGTTCATTGGAAGTGCTGATGTTGAAGCTGAAACTCCAATAATCTGGCCACCTGATGTGAAGAGCTGACTCATTTGAAAATACCCTGATGTTGGGAAAGATTGAGGGCAGGAGGAGAAGGGGCTAACAGAGGATGAGATGGTTGGATGGCATCACTGACTCAATGGACATGAGTTTGGGTAAACTCCGGGAGTTGGTGATGGACAGGGAGGCCTGGTGTGCTGTGGTTCATGGGGTTGCAAAGAGTCAGAATGAGCGACTGAACTGAACTGACTGAAAATCTCTTCAGGGATTTTTTTTTTCTCCAAAGGAAACTTCCTGTAGCTACAAACACTATGTGCTGTGCTTAGTCACTTAGCTGTGTCTGACTCTTTGTGATCCCATTGACAGGCTCCTCTGTCCATGGGGATTCTCCAGGTAAAAATACTTGAGTGGACTGCCATTCCCTTCTCCAGGGTATCTTCCCAAGCCAGGGATCAAACCCAGGTCTCCTCCATTACAGGCAGATCTTTACTCTCTGAGCCACCAGGGAATCCCAAGAATACTGGAGTGGGTAGCCTATTCCTTCTCTAGTGTATCTTCTCAACCCAGGAATCGAACTGGGATCTTCTGCTTTGCAGGAGGATTCTTTATCAACTGAGCTACCAAGGAAGCCTATAGAGAAGTTCAAGTTAACATGAACATTATCAGTATCAGATGGCATGTTAAGAGGTCACACTGAACTTTCTATCACTTATTTTAAAACCTAATGAAAAATGTCAATGAATTTTCAATATGTCTGCACATTTTTCCTATTTTACTTGAGGAGGATATTTAGGTTTTCTGGCCTAATTTGATTTTCAAACTGCTACAATATCAAATGAAAACAATCATGGCTACAGTCACTGAGTTTATTTTGTAAAAGTATGTAAAGCCAGTTTTATATCATTTTGCTTCTTCATCTTAAACATATTGCTTCAGCATATATCCTTTCATATAGAGAAAGAAATCAAAGTTCTTCAGAAACACAAGGTAGAACTGAAGATGGATATTGAATATGTAAAATGAAAGACTCAGCAAGCAAAATCTCTCAATGTGGCTGTACAGATAGACATAGAGAGATTTAAGCCAAAAGGCCAGTTCTCATGGTGAGAGCATCAGAGATTGGGGCAAATGAACCTAAAGTTATGTTTTTTCCTTAAATCTTGTACTTATATGAAGAAATATGTTCCAGTCTACCTGCTGTTCTCTCCCTATCCCCTGGCATTCTGTTGAGGGAAGAGAGGTGCTAACTAACCAGGGGTGATGAAGACAATTAGGTCAGCAGGCCAAAGTTTTTGTTTTATTCTCAGCCAACACATAGTCTTCATTGGCCTTACTAGGTTTCTACAAACATCAGCTTGGCATCGTTCACTCTTAGACCATTGAGTTTGTCTTTTAGAATCCAATTCTTACTTTCTGATTAGGACACAGAAGTGGAGCATAAGGATAAATTCTGGTGGTCCTGATGTCATCAGGGCAGGGATCCTGCCCAGACGCATCATGATAATGATTAGAATGACAAGGATGAATCTATACAGCACTACAGGATACAGCACTTGCCTTTAAGCACTTTCAGACTTACCACCTCACATGATTTGCCACATAGCCAGTGAAACAAGACGGGATGGTCAGGTGCTTGAAAGTTTCACCTCCCATCTGTCCTTTCATTCCCTTCATGTTTCCCACTGGACTTTTCACTATGCCCCGACACCCTTGGCTCCCAGCTCCTGTGACTTTGTCTGGGCTGCCCCTCCACCCCCATCATCCTGCTGTGTTCTACCACCCCCATCTCTATAAGCTCAAGTATAACTCAGCCTAAATCACGTAATCTTCCCAAAGCTCTCTATTTCTCCCTGACTCCCAGTTCATAAATAACGGTGGGGTGGGTAACGAAAGAAGATGGAAGAAAGAGATTAGCAGAAATGCAGAGTGAGGAAGGGAGAGGGCAATGAGTCTCCTAAAATTCTGTTTATAAAAATTCCTCGAGGATGTGAACAAAGTCTGAGAAACATCTCTCATACAGGCAGCATGAAACACAGTGTCTTAAATTTAAAAGAATGAATATCAAATATTTGTTGAAGAATAAAAGAGAGAAAGAAAGGATGGATGGATTCAAAGTTATTCTCTTCTAAACGTAGGCAGTAAATCATCCAAAAAGTTGTAGTTTAGGGTCATTAGGAAAAAAAAAATGTTTTCTTATGAGTGGAAAACCCACAATTTTTTCCTTTCTTTCTTCTTTATAATTCACTTTACTTAAAAGTATCTGTGCAGATTTGATGTGAGCGTGGAGAGGAGACAAGGGAGGAACAGAGGAACACTAGGATGGGGGAACTTAAAGTGGGAAGAATTCTAGTCCTTGTTAAACTGGACTTTTCAATGAGCATTGCTTCGAAGTTCTGATAGAACTCACAGCTCTGCTTAGAGCAACATCCTTTTCACAGCACATAAAGAAAAGACTTACAATAATTCACATTTTTAAGAAAACCGACTCTTGTCGGAGGAAAACTCTTAAAGCTAGAATCCCACATCATGGAATAAGAAGTGGATAACAAAAGGGTAGCCCGTCCTTCTAATAAGGACAATGGCCCATTTTCTGAGAGTAGGAACTTGCAACTGTTAGCTGTGTGCTCAGCAAGTATCAGGTACTGTGCCAGGAATCTTATAGGGATGAAATTAGATTCTCACCAGCAGCCTATCTGTAGACCCAGGGTGGTCAAGTTACACTAAATGAGCCAATATAGGCAACCTTGGCCACACTGTATAACTTGTTTGTGTTTCTGTTTTCTTATATGAAATTGGAAGGGGTGGGGGGTGGATAGCACCTGCCTAATATGATTGTAAAAGGTTTAAATGAGTTACTATATATGAAGGGCATTACAGCACTGCCTGGCAAAAGGAAAGTGCTTAACACATGCAGCTTTTATTGTTTGAGTATTTCATCAGGTCTAAGACACCATCCATTGTCAATCACAATATTACTTTACATATGTTAAGAAAGGAAACCAAGGTGGGGAGCTGACACCAAAATGCTGTTCCTTTCAAGTGACAATATTCTAGAAATAAAGGTGCCATCCAAAAAGGCACAGCAAGAAGACAGAAAGGAAAAATAATCTCCTCCAAGAACCTGAACCACAGTCAGGTACTCAAGCAGCCTTCTGATACAAGTTCACATTACCACTGTGATTCAAGGAAAAAGTCAGTAAATAATTCAAAGTGGTCTCCGGATGGTAGTATCCCCAGATGACCATCTGAAACAACACACAAATCCCATCTGGATGAATTAAACTTTATTGTAGGCCAATAGCAAATGCTAGTTACTGTGTATAAGACTGTTCATTTTCAGAGAGGCAAAAACATAGAAAGGTATTTTTAAATAAATGAAATATGATGGTATTCCCTGGAGAAGGAAAGGGCAACCCACTCCAGTATTCTTGCCAGGAGAACGCCCTGGACAGAGCAGCCTGGCAGGCTACAGTCCATGGGGTCACAAAGAATCGACATGACTGAGCGACTGAGCAACGGCGATATTGCTGTTATAGGTGTCAGTGTTATCATCACCGTCATCCTAAGGAACAGAGAACCAGGAATGGAGCTTGGACTATTTTAAACCCCTGTCCTTCACCCTAAACTCTAAAGGAAGCATAACCACAAATCCACAGAGTCTGACAGAGTCCTGGAACTTCCCAGGGCAATGGAATTCACAAATGTAAAAACGCCCAACGGCTTTTTTCCCTCTTGTCCAGACTGCACAAGTTTTAAAAAAAGTCACCTTCTTTTTTGGAAAATGTTTAGATTACCCTGCACACACATGCATGTAGGCCCCATCTCCATGCACCGATATCAACTGTTGCACCTCCTGCTGCTGCTGCTGCATGTCCAACTCTGTGTGACCCCATAGACAGCAGCCCACCAGGCTCCCTCATCCCTGGGATTCTCCAGGCAAGGACACTGGAGTGGGTTGCCATTTCCTTCTCCAACACATGAAAGTGAAAAGTGAAAGTGAAAGTGAAGTCGTATCCGACTCTTCACAATCCCATGGACTGCAGCCTACCAGGCTCCTCCATCCATGGGATTTTCCAGGCAAGAGTACTGGAGTGGGGTGCCATTGCCTTCTCCTAGTATCTCTTTAAAGAATGCTCTTGGAGGTCAAAGTTGAACCTTGGCAGAGGAATGCATACATATTAAACAGTCTTTTTATGAACAGAAATAATTTTGCCGGAGCATAAGTTTCATGATGATAATAAATAGTACTGTGTCATGAACATTCAAATTTCTAAGTAAGACAGGTTTCCTCTCAATTCTTGACAGTAATTTGAATTGCTCATGAAACCTAAAGTCTATTAGTTTATTACTTATAGTTTCCCGTGCTAAAATAGCAAAGGCAGAAAGAGCTCCATTGTTATGCACAAGGTCTGTCATCAGTGAGTTCCTGATATGTTTTTTATCATAACTAGATCAGTCAGTGCTGTATTTCTTATAGCCTACTAGCCATCTCTATTTGGACGTCTGAGGTAACTCGAATGCAATAGCAGTAGCCCAAATCCAGACTAATGATACCTTCTCTTCCTTATCTACAGTGTGTTCCTGAGTAGCTTCCATTAAATTCTCTTTGGAGTGCCAATACTTAAAATCTCACCTCTGCTTAGTAGTTATACAACATGGGACATCTTAATTTTCTTTGTCCTTGTTCCTCATCTATAAAATCATAGATTCATAATGAAAATTAAATAATGAGAAAACACATAAAGGACCAAGCTTAGGACTGAGCATAGCAGGCAATAAATGATCATTAATTTCCTTCTGTTCTCCACATACTAGCCCCCTACACATTGTCATTTTCTCATGGAATGTCTTCTTTCCTTTCTCTGTCAGAAAAGTGAAAGTGAAAGAAAGTAAAAGTCACTCGGTCATGTCTGAGTAGCCTGCCAGGCTCCTCTCTCCATGGAATTCTTCAGGCCAGAACACTGGACTGAGTAGCCGTCCCCTTCTCCAGGAGATCTTCCCCATCCAGGGATTGAACCCAGGTCTCCCCCATCGCAGGTGGATTCTTTACTATCTGAGCCACCAAGCAAGCCTCTGTCAGAAAACTGCTACTTATTCTTTGAGACCAAAACCAAAAGGTCATCTCTTCCAAAATGATCCTGATCACCCTTGAAGATTTCAGAACACTTTTTTTTTTTTTTTGAGGCATAATTCATGAAGATAATTCATCTGGTAATTATTTAAATACCAGGCAACCTTCATTATTCAACCAAATTCTGTAAACACATAGCATACTATGCCTCTACATTCTTTTTCCCCAGACAGATATTACTAATCAAGCATGTATCATTTCTCCTTGAGTAAGGATGCAAGTTCAAAACCCTTTCAACACAATGTTCCAGCCTGGTATATATAAATCAGCCTGGTATATTTATCTCTGTGGCATAAAACAGGTAGCAACTTAACATCAGAGGCTATGTCTTGATACGTCTATAACCCATGTGACCACAGATATGATTGTTATCCTCTCTAGGTCTTGATTTCCTCACCTGTTTGACAGACTATTTTTAGAAAACTAGCTGGTGGTCAAGTCTGATGACACTGTAATGATGATCAGGGACCCTGATTGGTCAAAACTAATGTCAGTTCAAGAAAGGTTTGCAGCATAGCTCTGCACAAGACCCCCATTCTGGGTCCAGGCCCATTTCTTATCACAGAGTTAGGCATGCCTTCAGACACTTGAAAATTGAACCTGGTGTCTATGTAATTGAAATAGAAATGGAGTGAGAATTTGTGATCTTTCAACTTGGTAGATAGCAGCTGCCACTTACCAAAGCCTACCTGATTGCAGCTATTTTGTACCTGCTGAGAAAAAGTTTGCAGCAAAAGAGATTATTTCCTTTTTAACCCTTGTCTGAAAAGAAGTTTACATGTAATTTGACCCAGTTGTATAGAACAGGATCAGGTTCAGTCTTTCACATGTAGATGGACACGCAGTTTAACACTCCTGGCCAAACCACTTCCACCGAGCCCTGACCCTCTCAATAGGAATTTTAAATGTCCACTGAGTTATTTTGTTGAAAACTTGATATCAAAGCAAAGAGAGTCTGAACATTTTCAATTCTATGTATATTTATTAAAATAAGAAAAAAAATCTGTTTTTGTATCTTATGTGTATGTATGTGTTAGTTGCTTAGTCATGTTTGACTCTTTGCAACCCCATCGACCACAGCCCACCAGACCCCTCCATCCTTGGGATTCTCCAGGCAAGATCACTGGAATGGGTTGCCATTTCCCTCTCCAAAAGGAACTATAGAAAGAAAGAAAGTGAAGTCGCTCAGTCTTATTCAACTCTTTGCAACCCCATGAATGGTAGCCTACCAGGCTCCTCCATCCACGGAATTTTCCAGGCAAGAGTACAGGAGTTGGTTGCCATTTCCTTCTCCATTGTATCTTATAAGTGACTGCATTAAAGGTGAAGTTTCTCTGGAGATTAGTTCTATGAGCCAAATATTCAGATTTATTCAGTAAACATTATCATAAAAATATACACCATGGTAGCTCCAGGAAAAGAATTACCAATAAATAGTTGTGAAGAAACAAAGGCCATTCCCCCAGATTTAGAAACAGATTCAGTGGATGAGAGGTAAGATTGTGCTAGATCTTAATATTTAAACTAAAATTTCAGCTCTGGTGCCCAAGACCCTGCCTAGGTGGGTATTCTTTTACAGAATTAGGTCCCAATGATGAAACTTTTGGAACCCCTAAAGGGTTTACCAGCATCCCTAACAACGAACTTCCTATTTACTAAATGTCTCTGTTCACTGTTGGAATGACTAGCTTAAACTCTCTCTTCCTGCAGGACTATGAACTCTTGAAAAACCAAAGCTCTACCTCTCATGTTCACCAGTGCTTTACCACCCACAAAAGCAGCCAAGCCAGCAGCCTCTGTAAACAGACCTCCAAAACACATGAGGAATCTGGAAACAGTTTTGGAGGCCAGCTTGAGTGTAGCACAGATCATCTTCTCTAACTACATGTCTACTGGTTTCAGTCAGCTACAGGACTTCCCTGGTGGCTGAGATAGTAAAGAATTCACCTTCCAATGCAGGAGACTCGGATTCCATCCTTAGCTCAGGAAGATACCCTGGAGAAAATGACAACCCACTCCAATAATCTTGCCTGGGAAATTCCATGGACCAAGGAGCCTGGCGGGCTACAGTTCATGGGGTCACAAAAAGTTGGACATGACTTAGCGAGTAAACAACAAAAAGTCAGTTAGAAAGGTGAGGCCACCTCCACACCCTTGTTTGCTCTCTAACCATCTAACCACCAGTGACTAGGATGGTGCTTAGAAAACACATCATTCCTGTTCACTGTAATTTAAAAAAAATAGTATTTGCTGATTTTGTTCGATAATTTCCCAAAGCATGAAGTTGGACCATAGTCAGCATATTTTGACATTTTTCTGTGATTTGTTATTTTTAGGTGATATTTTGCAAATCAGGCTTTACTCCTGATTTTAACAAAGCCTTTTCTTCCTGAGCAAAACAGATGAGCAGTTCAGCAAGACAGGGCGGCTTTTATCTGCAAAAAAATCTGCCTTTCAGCAGAGCAGACAATACAAGCAAAACGGAGGCAAACACATGCAATATTTCCTGTATGTGAATTGTGAGTCTTTTCTCCTGTGGGATGAGCAAGTGGCAAGATAGTTTATTCCCGTGTGGCACTGATAGNGCAGCGGTGGTCTCCAATTCTTCGCTCACGTCTCCAGCTCTCTTTTTGGAGAGGTTGTGGAGCTGACACACGGGGTTCAGCTCTCTGCAGATGCTGAGCAGTTTCTTCTTGGATTCCAAGCAGCGTGCCTCCTTCTCCACCAGTATTCTGGGAAGTTGCATCACGTGGCAGTCCTGGAGATCAGGCAAGCTTTGGAGTTTCCGCCCCAGCAACTGGATCTCAGTGTCGAGCTGTGCATTTTCACACGGCAGGGACGCTTCCTCAGAGTGGACACTTGTGATNCTTCTCCACCAGTATTCTGGGAAGTTGCATCACGTGGCAGTCCTGGAGATCAGGCAAGCTTTGGAGTTTCCGCCCCAGCAACTGGATCTCAGTGTCGAGCTGTGCATTTTCACACGGCAGGGACGCTTCCTCAGAGTGGACACTTGTGATTCATCCTGGGAGCTCTTCCTGTGTTTTCCCTGTTTAAAGGAGGACACAACATCGGCCTGCGTTTTCCCCATTTAAAGGAGGACACAACATCAGCCTGCGTTTTCCCCGTTTAAAATAGGACACAACATCAGCCTGCGTTTTCCCCGTTAGAGGAGGACACAACATCGGCCTGCGTTTTCCCCGTTTAAAGTAGGAAACAACATCAGCCTGTGTTTTCCCCGTTAAAGAAGGACACAACATCGGCCTGCGTTTTCACCGTTAAAGGAGGACACAACATCGGCCCGCGTCTTCCCCGTTAAAGGAGGACACAACATCAACCTGCGTTTTCCTCGTTAAAGTAGGACACAACATCGGCCTGCGTTTTCCCCGTTAAAGTAGGACACAACATCGGCCTGTGTTTTCCCTGTTACAAGAGGACACAACATCAGCCTGCGTTTTCCCCGTTAAAGGAGGACACAACATCAGCCTGCCTTTTCCCCGTTAAAGGAGGACAAAACATCAGCCTGCGTTTTCCCCGTTAAAGGAGGACACAACATCAGCCTGCGTTTTCCCCGTTTAAAGTAGGAAACAACATCAGCCTGCGTTTTCCGCGTTTAAAGTAGGACACATCATCAGCCTGTGTGTTCCGTTTAATCTGTTTTTCTCTTTAATTTTAGCTACTGTAACTTAATCGATTGTTTTTGTCAAGTAGATAGGGCATTATAGTTTGTAAGATGTTTTTCGGTTTTTCTTTTACTTGTATTTCTGTTGAAGTAATTTTGATCTGTGCTTTTTCTTAGTTGTTACTATTTTTCAATTGATGCCAGAATGACTCTTATTAGTATAGCATTATAACTTTATGGTAGTAGTATTTAAGTATACAGTCAGTAATATAATTCTCATCAATCCATAATATCTCCACTGGACCTTTCAGGATATAAGTATTTTATTTGCTTTCCCTTAAATGCCCCCGATGACGTCAAACATCCCTGAAGTTTGACATGGATGGAACAGCTTAATACAATACCAGACTATTTCTGTATACTATGGCTATTTTAACAATCTGCAGTGGTAACTTAATTTTTGCCTTAGAAAACTTCAGTTGGTTTAAAAAAAAACTGAAACAAAACACCACCACATTCAAACTACATATATTTGTCAGNAAGAGAGTCTGAACATTTTCAATTCTATGTATATTTATTAAAATAAGAAAAAAAATCTGTTTTTGTATCTTATGTGTATGTATGTGTTAGTTGCTTAGTCATGTTTGACTCTTTGCAACCCCATCGACCACAGCCCACCAGACCCCTCCATCCTTGGGATTCTCCAGGCAAGATCACTGGAATGGGTTGCCATTTCCCTCTCCAAAAGGAACTATAGAAAGAAAGAAAGTGAAGTCGCTCAGTCTTATTCAACTCTTTGCAACCCCATGAATGGTAGCCTACCAGGCTCCTCCATCCACGGAATTTTCCAGGCAAGAGTACAGGAGTTGGTTGCCATTTCCTTCTCCATTGTATCTTATAAGTGACTGCATTAAAGGTGAAGTTTCTCTGGAGATTAGTTCTATGAGCCAAATATTCAGATTTATTCAGTAAACATTATCATAAAAATATACACCATGGTAGCTCCAGGAAAAGAATTACCAATAAATAGTTGTGAAGAAACAAAGGCCATTCCCCCAGATTTAGAAACAGATTCAGTGGATGAGAGGTAAGATTGTGCTAGATCTTAATATTTAAACTAAAATTTCAGCTCTGGTGCCCAAGACCCTGCCTAGGTGGGTATTCTTTTACAGAATTAGGTCCCAATGATGAAACTTTTGGAACCCCTAAAGGGTTTACCAGCATCCCTAACAACGAACTTCCTATTTACTAAATGTCTCTGTTCACTGTTGGAATGACTAGCTTAAACTCTCTCTTCCTGCAGGACTATGAACTCTTGAAAAACCAAAGCTCTACCTCTCATGTTCACCAGTGCTTTACCACCCACAAAAGCAGCCAAGCCAGCAGCCTCTGTAAACAGACCTCCAAAACACATGAGGAATCTGGAAACAGTTTTGGAGGCCAGCTTGAGTGTAGCACAGATCATCTTCTCTAACTACATGTCTACTGGTTTCAGTCAGCTACAGGACTTCCCTGGTGGCTGAGATAGTAAAGAATTCACCTTCCAATGCAGGAGACTCGGATTCCATCCTTAGCTCAGGAAGATACCCTGGAGAAAATGACAACCCACTCCAATAATCTTGCCTGGGAAATTCCATGGACCAAGGAGCCTGGCGGGCTACAGTTCATGGGGTCACAAAAAGTTGGACATGACTTAGCGAGTAAACAACAAAAAGTCAGTTAGAAAGGTGAGGCCACCTCCACACCCTTGTTTGCTCTCTAACCATCTAACCACCAGTGACTAGGATGGTGCTTAGAAAACACATCATTCCTGTTCACTGTAATTTAAAAAAAATAGTATTTGCTGATTTTGTTCGATAATTTCCCAAAGCATGAAGTTGGACCATAGTCAGCATATTTTGACATTTTTCTGTGATTTGTTATTTTTAGGTGATATTTTGCAAATCAGGCTTTACTCCTGATTTTAACAAAGCCTTTTCTTCCTGAGCAAAACAGATGAGCAGTTCAGCAAGACAGGGCGGCTTTTATCTGCAAAAAAATCTGCCTTTCAGCAGAGCAGACAATACAAGCAAAACGGAGGCAAACACATGCAATATTTCCTGTATGTGAATTGTGAGTCTTTTCTCCTGTGGGATGAGCAAGTGGCAAGATAGTTTATTCCCGTGTGGCACTGATAGCAGGTCCTGAATACTTCTGAATATATCACTTTTATTGCCTTTTATATTGAATTACTGTGAAGGAAAAAATACTTTTGTGAGAATTCAAAATCAAAATACTTTAGGAGCTTTTAGAATCCACCTCTGGGACATAAAGAAAAGCTTAAGAAAACAAATAAATCTGCTCTGCTGAGGGATACCACATACCACTCCCACTGAGAGAGGGCCCCTTTACAAGAAAGGGAGACATTATCAAATATTTATGTTGACTTCCAGGGAAAAAGGTAAGTGTTCTATTTGGGGTCCAGAAACTCTGAACCTGTCTCTGCTGCTTTAGAACTTGCTATGTAAGGGATGAAATTTGCCCCAGGGTGCTTTGGCCTGCAGCATCTCAATAACACATGCTTCTTCTGGTACTTGATTTAAAATGCTTCCTAATGGTATATTCACTAGAACTCTCACCTCTCCATTATCCACTGATTATAAAAATTCTTAGTCAATATACATCATTTTTTGGGTTTTCAAATGCATTTTCAATAGATTTCCTCTCCTTTGTATGCAATCAAGCTAGCCTGGTCCTTTTCTCTTCAGGTGAGAAGTTGCTTATATGGTTAAGTAAAGTCCAGGTGGCTTAGCATGACATACAAGCCCCTCTATGATCTGACCCGTGACTGTGTGTCCAGCCTAGCTCTCAGTATTCCAAAGCCCATTCTTCATACTTTGGCTACAGTAAGCAGCCTGTGTTTCTTGAAAGGCTCTATGCTTTTTGATAGCTCCATGCATTAGCATAATTTCTTCTATCCAAAAGTTCAGTTCAGGGGTTTAAAAAAAAAAAACACAACAAAACAAAACAAAATCTGTCTTCACACTCTAAAAAACCTTACCTCCTTTCAGACAGTCCCACTAGCCTTTCTACTACCTCATCAGGAAATCCATCCCTAGATCTTGGGGAGTTCCTGGCCAGATGAGAGGAAAAGGAAGAGAGATAAAGAACAAATACAGACATAAAAACAAAATATATATACATATATGTGTATAATTTGCACTGGTTCAGTCATCTTGTAATTGTAGTAGCACTAATTGAGCACCTATTACTTGTGTGGAATTGTGCTAGACCCTTTACACACATTTCCTCTAATATTTACAACTGAAATACACATAAATACTTTTATCCCCCACTTTACAGTTGAGGAAACTGCTGGTCAAAGGGGAAAAATGATTATCCCAGGATAAGAACTAATAAGTAGTGATGTCAAGATTCAAACCAGACTATCCAAGAATCTAGTAATCTTTCCATTATATGTCAAGGATATCTTATCTCATAGCTCTGTATTTATTAAGTTATATCTTTGTCTGCTTCAATTAACTATAATACTTTGAAGGAAAAGACTGCATTTTGGACACCTAGTTTTGGAAAGTCTTTCTTTGGCATATACAAGTTGCTCAAGAAATGTTGGTGAAGAAAAAGAAAGAAATGTTGATGATTCAATAAATTAAATGAATGCCTCTGTGCTTTTCAAATGAAAAAAAAAAGCAGTTATTATGAGTGGAAACTGAGATGCTTGTACATATCCTGATGCTTTGTTTTAATCATTTTCAAGAGGCAGTGTAGTCAAAAGATGATTTGGAGACAAGAGACTGTAGCTCCACAGTGGACAAATTAGTTCCTATCTACAGATTCCTAAAGTGTAAAATGGAGATTGTAAGAACCTTTTCCTCAAAAATTTATGAGGTTTAACTCTTATGAAAGTGAAAAATGAAAGTGTTAGTCGCTCAGTACTGTCTGATTCTTTGTGACTCCATAGACTGTAGCCCACCAGGCTCCTTTGTCCATGGAATTTTCTAGGCAAGAACACTGGAGTGAGTAGCTATGACCTTTTCCAGGGGATCAAAGGCTATCAAAAGCCCTTTCTTCCTAAACACCTAATTTCCATACAAATGTTGACTGATTTTGACAGTCAACTACACAGGATGATTTTCCTTAAGTACTGTTTATTTTTAAAATAATACTTTTATAAGCAGAATGATGAGGGCTAAAGAATTTAATATTTTCTATAAATCAATGCATACTTATTGATGTGTCTAACTTTTTTGCAGCTTCTTCCCTGGTGGTTCCGCAATAAAGAATCTGCCTGCAATGCAAGAAATGCAGGAGACACTGGTTTGATCCCTAGGTCAGGAAGATCCCCTGGAGGAGGAAATGGCAACCAATCCAGTATTCTTGCTGGGAAAATTCGATGGGCAAAGGAGCCTGGCAGGCTACAGTCCATAGGGTTGCAAAGAGACAGATACAACTGGGTAACTAAACAAGTATATATATACACCATGTCTATACATGGTCTGAGTTAAGTCTGTTCTCCTAAAATAAGAAAGCTGGTGATAGCAGAAAAAATATGAAGAAGAAAAACTAAAGTATTTCTTATAAAATAATTTAATGTCATTTTTTCTTCTTAGGTTGAAATTCTATAAGGGGTGGGAACTATTTCTCTTTTTGTTGGTACTACATCATCCTCATACAATACCTGGTATAAAGATGGTGCTCAAGATACATTTATTGAATACACATTCATAGCTCATTGTTTAGTAAAAAACTATCATGGACACTTGAGGTTTCTAAGATAAGACATGGTCTGGAAATGGAGGGCACAAGTTAACAGAGAAGTGAATTTTCCATTTAGGAAAAGCAACAGGAGTTTGCCAATTGAAAAGAAGTCTGGGAAAGTAGGAGAAAACCAGGATCTAACTGGAGTGACCAAAAGACATTTCCTTAGGAAAGAATGAATTTTTACCATCTACTGATATTACAGTTCTCAAGGCATTTTATCCCTTGAAAATGTATTTCCTCCTTTCACCTAACATATAAATACAGATACACAGAGAGACACACACACAAACACACACTTTGGTTTTGATCTCCAGGATTTATTCTTCTCTATGTATAATTCTTCCTTTCTGAAGCCTACCCAAGTGGAGACTCCAAAGACCCTAACTATGGACATTAAAGAAACCTAAGTTTGCTTCCAGACAAGTGCACTTTACCACTCTGAATTTGTAATCTGGAAAATGAGGATAGTAACATACCACTTCTCATAGTAACATTGAGGATTGAAAAAGTAATAAGTAATATATATTACATAACTGGCACACAGTGAGTGTTCAGTAAATGTCTCTTCCGTCTCCTACTCCCTAACCTCTCTATTCATACTACATCGTGAGAGAAACAATTTGTAACTACTAAGTCTCAGTTCAGCAGAGGTGTGAACACACATACACACACAGAGAGATTCAAATACCTTACCTTTACCAAACACAATAGTACTAAAGTCCAACACCTCCAAAGAATAATACACTTGGTAGAACATTCTGAGTTTTAAACTACAAAGGCCCATGCTAGTAACACCTTGAAATACAACCTTTGGGTCTCCTTAGTTGGAAAAATCTTCAAGAAGCTCTTTGATATCAAAGAACATACCTATTTTCGGTAGCTTTAAACTATAATTGCTCAGGCTCCCTGGTGGGTAAAAAAAAATAAAGTCTCATACAGAGAAAGAAAACATCTTAATAAAGTCTTCAGGAGGAAAAAAAATCTCTCACTGGTTTGTAAAAATTCTTGATAGAGCTTTCTTCATAGCATGGAGTGGAGAAGCTGCCAGGAAGAAGAATCAGATTGTAATGGGAAGAACAAGTAAAGAATTACAGTGCTCCAAATCCTGATCACTTTTTACAAACTGAACATCTTTCCTTCCTCATCCCAAATTATAGAAATTTGGTTTATTGTACCTTCTAATGGGGAATGAAATGTATACAACAAATAGTATCTTCCCAGGATATTTCTCATTCTTCAAATAATAGACACATGCATTAATTTCACATAAATTATATGCCTAAATACATCAACTAACAACATGCTACACATCCATCACTCTGCTTCCCTTAAGTGTGTTGAACTTGACCTTCAAAGCCCTTGAAATGCAAAAAAATTTACTCTTTTCTGACATTTATGAGTGTCTTTTCTGCTTGACTGCTTTTTACCACTTGGAAATAATAGTGAAAGCATTGTGGACAAAACCTGCTATAAACACTAACAAATAACAGGAAAGGCAGACAGTTTTATTCCAGGCAGGTTAAAGCTAATCTAATCAAATCTAATTCTCTCTTTCTGTAAGCTTACCACTATGTTCAATTTATTTTTTGATTAGAAGTGCAATAGGATAGTCCTCTGTTGGACCACAGTTAAACAATACTGAGTTTACATTTTCCTTACAAACAGTTCTGATGAAACAACAGATTTTAAAGGTGCTTTTTTAAAAAAACATTGTCTAATACTAAAGCTAAGTTCCAAGAAGATTTTAAGGGGAACTTTTTCTTACAGTTTTTTTGACTTTGAAAATTTATGGATGGTTCTATTGTAACCCATAATAAAATACACCTAAGAGAAAAGTATTCTTTGGTCCTGGATTTCAGAGATTTCAGAAAAAGAGCTCTTTGGAAATACTGACTAATGGTAGTAAAGACATTATGTGTATTTAAATACTGAATAATGGGAACAATGAGACCTGAAGAATAGTTAGGAATTCAGTCAGCAAGGTACAAAGAGCTATTTTCTTTCCACTGAACAAATGCACAGTCTCATCAAAGAGAGAGCTCCCTTAGTGAGCATGAAGCAAGGCTACATTCACCCCAAATGGCTGTGCATAAATGACCAGTTTGCCTTTACGTGAAAAGTTTTCACTGACCAGTAAATCATCCTGTTTCTCATAATCTTTAATTGTGGTGCTGAGCTATGCACACACACCTACACACACACACACACACACACATACACACACACACACACACACACACTTCTACCTATAATGTACCAATTGTTAGAAATGGAAAGAATTTTACTGATGGTCTTAGAAAAAGAAAGGGGGAAAGACTACCACCTTATCTCCAAATTCACATTAGTATATGACTTTCACCTAACAGACTAGGAAATTTCAAGAAGACATTTAAACATTAAATGTCTATCTATTGTTAAACCTGAGAATAATATGAAGAACAACAGTTGTGAAAGATAGTGGTTTCTTACAAAACTAAATATACTATTACCATATGATCCAGCAATCATGCTTCAAAGGAGATAAGAACTATATCCACATAAAACCTGCACATGGATGTTTATGTCAGGTTTATTCATACTTGCCAAATCTTGAAAGCAACCAAACGTCCTTCAGTATGTGAACAGATAAATAAACTGAGGTACATTCAGACACTGGAATGCATGTATGTATGTGTACTTGGTCACTTCAATTGTGTCTAACTCTGGAACTCATGTAACTGACTAGGCTACTCTGTCCATAGAATTCTCCAGGCAAGAATATTGGCATCTGTTGCCATGTCTTCTTCCAGGGGATCTTTCCAACCCAGGGACTAACCCCA
Organism: Neotragus pygmaeus; assembly: GCA_006410875.1. Classification (NCBI taxonomy): domain Eukaryota; kingdom Metazoa; phylum Chordata; class Mammalia; order Artiodactyla; family Bovidae; genus Neotragus; species Neotragus pygmaeus. The sequence continues at coordinate 577,407 of SJYV01049284.1, read as the reverse complement.
CATCTCCTGTATTGCAGGCAGATTCTTCATCACTGAGTTACCAAGAAGCCAGACAAAGGAATATTCAGAACTAAAATGATGCATTCCCAACCACGAAAAGACATGCAGGAACTTTAAATGCATATTACTAAATAAAAGAAGCTAACTAGAAAAGGCTACTTACTATGATTCCAACTAGATGACACTTTGAAAAGGCAAAACTATGATGATAGTTAAAAAAAGAAAAAGTTCAGTGGTTTCCAGGAGTTAGGGGACAGGGAGAGAAGAACAGGTGAAGAACAGAGGATATTTAGGGAAGTAAACCACTCCGTATGTTACTGCAATGATGGATACATGTCATTATAAATTTTTGCAAACCCATAGAATGTATAATACCAGTAATGAAGCCTAAATTATGGACTGTATTGATAATGATGAGTCTATAATAATAGGTTCATCAGTTGTAATCATTCTGGTGAGGGATGTAGATAGTGGGGGAGGTTATTCATGAATGGAGACAGAGAGTATATGGAAAAATTTTGTATGTTCAACTTGATTTTGTTGTGAACTTAAAACTGCTCTTAAAAAGTATATTTTAAAAAGTGGTAGCCGTAATAAAAAGGAAATAGCACCTGCACTTGGCCCTGGTTCTAATCTGGGTGCTTCTACTAACCAGCTATGTAACTTTGGACTTGTTGGGATTCAGTATCCTGATACACAGAATTGGAGAAGAAAATCAATATATTTTATATTTTAAAAAGTCACTTCTAGCACAGTATGGAAATTTAGTAGGCCTAATGATCAAATAAGAAAGGTAAATGATTAATTAGTGCTGCCATAAAGGGAAAAAAAGACTCTAATGACATATACCAAGGTATGAATACCCACAGTTATCTGTTAGCAACTATATTGATTAAATTTTTAAAAATTTAACATAACAGCAACAATGCTGTTGTCAAAATAAGCAATTAAAAATTCTCAATAAGGTAGAAAGATGGGGAAAAACCAATATGATTAAATTGTACAATGATAAATGGGACTAACAAATTGGGGTGGGGAGAGGAAGCACTGTTCCAATAAAAGATGGCAGGGAAATGTTTCCTTGAGATTACTAGAAGGGAAAAATAGGCCTAAGGTTTTAGTTGACCAGAAAGTTCAAAATGATTGACACAGCAGCTCAAGAAAATAATTAATTGAGGGAAATAAGAATTAATCTAGAGCAGGGAAAACTTGATCAGTGATTAAACATCAAAACACTCTCACTCTAAAGAAACTGACACATTCTTTTCTGAATAGTGTATAGACCTAAGGGAGCTTCCCTGGTGGCTCAGTGGTGAAGAATCCATCTGCAATGGAGGAAGCACAGAAAATGCAGGTTCAATCCCTGGGTAAGGAAGATCCCTGGAGAAGGGCATGGCAACCCACTCTAGTACTCTTGCTTGGAGAAACCCATGGACAGAGAACCCTAGTGGGCTATAGTTCATAGGGCTACAAGTTGTCGGACACAACTGAAATGACTGAGAACTCTGAGAACCAGTTCTATCAAGTGGAATGTCAGGGAGGTAGATTTTGACTTCATACAAATAATAACTTTTGTTTCATATATTAGAAACTGTTTCTATGCTATTTACTATTTCCCAGGCATAATCAAGATATGGAGCTACAGAGATAGGCTGAGACTTATGCTCAAGTCCAGAACCAGATTCCTCTCAAACTATTGAGATGAAGTGAAAACTCCAAAGGAAGAAGTTTGGCAATGCCAAACCCTTCATGCAAAGGGTTACTGGTGAGTTGTTTTTTTGTTTGTTGGTTTCCTAACTTCTTATTTTGTATTGGGGTATAGCCAAAATGGCTGTCTGAGGAGGCTTTATAAATAGCTATGATAAGAAGAGAAGCAAAAAGCAAAGGAGAAAAGAAAAGATATAAGCATCTGAATGCAGAGTTCCAAAGAAAAGCAAGGAGAGATAAGAAAGGATTCCTCAGTGATCAATGCAAAGAAATACAGGAAAACAACAGAATGGGAAAGACTAGAGATCTCTTCCAGAAAATTAGATATACCAAGGGAACATTTCATGCAAAGATGGGTTCAATAAAGGACAGAAATGATATGGACCTAACAGAAGCAGAAGATATTAAGAAGAGGTGGCAAGAATACACAGAAAAAATGTACAAAAAAGATCTTCATGACCCAGATAATCATGATGGTGTGATCACTCACCTAGACCCAGACATCCTGGAATGTAAAGTCAAGCGGGCCTCAGAAAGCATCACTATGAACAAAGATAGTGGAGGTGAAGGAATTCCAGTTGAGCTATTAACTAGAAAGTGCTGCACTCAATTTGCTGTAAAGTGCTGCACTCAGTATGCCAGCAAATTTGGAAAACTCAGCAGTGGCTACAGGACGAGAAAAGGTCAGGGTTCATTCCAATCCCAGAGAAAGGCAATGCCAAAGAAGGCTCAAACTACTGCACAATTGCACTCATCTCACATGCTAGTAAAGTAANTTTGCTGGCATATTGAGTGCAGCACTTTCACAGCATCATCTTCTAGGATTTGAAATAGCTCAGCTGGAATTCCATCACTATCTCTGCTCATAGTGATGCTTCCTAAGGCCCACTTGACTTCACATTCCAGGATATCTGGCTCTAGGTGAGTGATCATACCATTGTGATTTTCTCGGTCATGAAGATAAGGCCCTTATTGGTTATGCATTTTAAATATAGTTGTGTGTAGGGAAATTTTGTATTGGGTGATTTATTAAGTTAAACTGCCTTCTCAAGTGTCCCTCAATGTACGTACAGATAAAAGTGTAATATGTGGTGTGTGTGTTATTCGGCTATGAGAAAGAAAAAACTTCAAGTTCAAATCCTGCTATTTGCAACAACACTGATGAACCTAGAGGGTATTATGTTAGTGAAATAAGCCAGACAAAGAAAGATAATTACTCTGTGATCTCATGTAAATGTAGTATCAAAAAAATTTTTTTTGAAATCAGAAACAGAAAGTAGAATGGTAGATACCAGAAGCTGAGGAAGAGGCAGAATGAGAAGATACTGGTCGAAGAGTACAAACCTTCAGTTATAAGGTTAAAAAGTTCTGGAAATCTAACATACAGCATGATGACTATAGTAAATAATACTGTAATATATACCTGAAATTTGCTTTGAGAATAGATCTTAATCATTATCACATACACACACACACAAACACATACAAGCAGTAACTGTGTGAGGTCACTGATGTGCCATTTAACTTGATTACGCTAATCATTTCACAATGTATATATATATCAAATCATTACTCTGTATACTTTAAATATATACAATCTTATTTATCAATAAACCTGAGTGGAAAAATGAAACTTCTTTTCAATTTTAATTCCATATTACTGGTCCATGATGTGGCAGGGTATTTCCTTTAAAACTTACATTTAGTAAGCTGATTTTACTTAATCCAATTAATATTCCAAATGTCAGAACTTCAGTCACAGCAAGTACTTAAATGAAAAGAGGAGGACTCATGGTAACCAGTTGATTGATTCTTTCAACAAACATTTCATAAAGTCTCCTTACACCTGCTCTGTGGGAACCTGCCCTTATGATGCCGAAAACTCACTGGTTTTTCATGGGCATTTCTCAGCACCCAGGTACATCATTGCATAGTCTCCCACTAGACTGAAGTTACCTTTTCTAACAAAATAAATAGGGATCAAGAATGTTTTAACTTCCTATGACATGGGGTGCCAACTGTCCATTTCCAGTGCTACTGTCAGTATATCAGAATATTAAATTCCCGAGAAGTTTCACTCCTTATTACTGGTTCAGCCGATATTTTATGACAGGCTACAATGAATATAAATCCCCGCAATTGTCTTGGAGAGCTCTCAAAATAGGACTGTAAGATTTCCTCGGTGAGACTGCTAAGTCTTCTGGCTATAAATCTCCCCCCAATAACACTGCTTATTCAATTTAAGGCTGCAAGCCTAGAGAGATTAATGAGATGAGTTGTCCACTAGTGAAGAGAAGAACACAAGATCTAGCCTATCTTATTTCATCTTCTGGTTTAATCATTATAAGTGTTATGTAATGTGACATTCACACATTATTGAAGATATTACAAATTGCTATCACTAATCAGCAGATCATTTTTTATTTTCATTTCTTGCAGAGTCTAAAATTAATGATGCCCTCCCTTTTCTATTACATATTTTTTCCAAGAAAAGTTATATTAAATAAGAAATTGAACATGGGAACCATACGTATTCCTTTTTTTCTTTTGCAACTTTGGTGCTTTTCCCCAAGCTAATGAACCCCAGCGGTGTTAGAAAAAAGGCTTAAGGAGCAGCAACTTATTTTGTCTCGGTTTGTTAAATCTCTGACAAGCAACGTGCTCCTTCAGGATCCAAAATCTTCTTTTCCACTTGATTCTTTCATGTCTGCAATTCCTCTTTAACTTAGTAGATGCAACACACTTGGATGCTATTTCTAATCTGCTAATTGGGTCCAGGGGAGTGGACCCAATGGACTGGGCCAGCAAGGACACAATGAACTCTCGGGGCTCCATGCTCTCTGCCGAAATCTGCTGCACTTGGAATCCTCTCTGCCAGGGCTGCAGGCCTGCCCAGGGCTGGGGCAGCTGATGGAAGGAAACACCCTAGCCTGGGGCACCAAAGGCTAGAGAAGAGAGGGCTGATATCAACCATCCTGACCTGCACCCTCTCCAACCACATCCTGGGGGACTTTAATTAAGCAAGAAACTCTTTCAACAATATTACAAAATATTGAAGAAGGCTCATCAAAAAGAAGCTCTGAAATTTCAGAATTCTCTGAAATTTAAACTTTTTTAGTAGGCTCTAGGAACGCTTTTTATTTTAAAGTAAAACAGTCAATTAGAACATCCATCTCCTCCTTTCCAGTTCAAAATAAGCCAGTCTCCACAGGTTATTATCCTTCACCCTCTTTGGTATTCTCTTCCTTAATAATTTACGAATTATTTCATTCTGACATTTCTCGGTTGGAGCTTTCAAATTCAGCCATGGATGGATAACTCTGTGCCTGCTTTGGCAACACAGCTTGGTAACTAGGTCAAGTTCGACAGTCTGCACAGTCTCCTCCACCGCCTTTTTATTCACACAAGCTGTCCATCTCCTGAAAGTCGCCTTCCTTCAGGGAACTTGCAGTAGCTGGTCTATCACTGAGTGAGAAAATGAAGCAGCAATGTTTGGGGATACCCCTAAAATGTCACTACTATGAAGAAATAGTTCTAAAAGGTCTTGTAGGTCTTCATAAAACCGTTCAGCTTCAGCTTCTTCAGCATTACTGAAGACTTGGATAACTGTGATATTGAATGGTTTGCCTTGGAGACGAACAGAGATCATTCTGTCGTTCTTGAGATTGCATCCAAGTACTGCATTTCGGACTCTTTTGTTGACCATGATGGCTACTCCATTTCTTCTGAGGGATTCCTGCCCGCAGTAGTAGAGATCATGGTCATCTGAGTTAAATTCACCCATTCCAGTCCATTTTAGTTCACTGATTCCTAGAATGTCGACGTTCACCCTTGCCATCTCTTGTTTGACCACTTCCAATTTGCCTTAATTCATGGACCTGACATTCCAGGTTCCTATGCAATATTGCTCTTTACAGCATCGGATCTTGCTTCTATCACCAGTCACATCACAGGTATTCTTTTTGCTTTAGCTCCATCCCTTCATTCTTTCTGGAGTTACTTCTCCACTGATGTCCAGTAGCATATTGGGCACCTAACGACCTGGGGAGTTCCTCTTTTGGTATCCTATCATTTTGCCTTTTCATACTGTTCATGGGGTTCTCAACCAGTAATGCTGAAGAAGCTGAAGTTGAATGGTTCTATGAAGACCTACAAGACCTTTTAGAACTAACACCCAAAAAAGATGTCCTTTTCATTATAGGGGACTGGAATGCAAAGTACGAAGTCAAGAAACACCTGGAGTAACAGGAAAATTTGGCCGTGGAATGCAGAATGAAGCAGGGCAAAGATTAATAGAGTTTTGCCAAGAAAATGCACTGGTCATAGCAAACACCCTCTTCCAACAACACAAGAGAAGACTCTACACAAGGACATCATCAGATGGCCAACACCGAAATCAGATTGATTATATTCTATGCAGCCAAAGATGGAGAAGCTCTATAGAGTCAACAAAAACAAGACCAGGAGCTGACTGTGGCTCAGATCATGAACTCCTTATTACCAAATTCAGACTTAAACTGAAGAAAGTAGGGAAAACCTAAACCATTTGATTTAGGTATGACCTAAATCAAATCCCTTATGATTATACAGTGGAAGTGAGAAATAGATTTAAGGGCCTAGATCTGATAGATAGAGTGCCTGATGAACTATGGAATAAGGTTCGTGACATTGTACAGGAGACAGGTATCAAGACCATCCCCATGGAAAAGAAATGCAAAAAAGCAAAATGGTTGTCTGGGGAGGCCTTACTAATAGCTGAGAAAAGAAGAGAGGCAAAAAGCAAAGGAGAAAAGGAAAGATATAAGCATCTGAATGCAGAGTTCCAAAGAATAGCAAGAAGAGATAAGAAAGCATTCCTCAGTGATCAATGCAAAGAAATAGAGAGAAAA